>JAOTRA010000002.1:7370822-7391574 GCA_026260255.1 Pseudolaguvia tuberculata | reverse complement strand
CCCCTGTCTCTCTCACTGTGTCTGTCCCCCTGTCTCTCTCACTGTGTCTGTCCCCCTGTCTCTCTCACTGTGTCTGTGGCTCTGTGTTTTACTCTTTCTTTATCACGCGCTTATCTCTTTCTCTGTATCATTCTTTGTCCCTCTCTCTGAATTTTCTTAATGCTTTTTGTTTATAGTAATTTCTGTATTACAATATCTTTGAAAAGTGAATTTGGTTGAAAGTTGTGTTTAGGATGAACTGACGATGTGAATAAATGGAAAATGTTTGATTACTATAACATTTATGAAAAACACTTAAATAACAAGCACCTGCAAGTGTATGTGAAACTTTGGGATCCTTGCTGACAAATCAGACCACTGACTGATTAATTATTTGACCCCCCCCCTCTTTTTTTATTTTTTACATTTTTTTATTTTATTTAAATTTTTTTAAGAATCGTGCAAGTGTTAGTGTTGATGTTGATTTGATTTCCATTTCCTGTTCAAATGTAGAATTTATTCTCGACTCGATTCAAGAATCGCTGGGAAAAGAATCACAACTAATTTGCAATGTTTCCCACCCGTAGTTGCTAAAATATGTTAGTAGGATATTCTCACTTAATAGAAAAATATTTATTTGTAACATAATTTTAGATATTCCTATGTAAATAAACCCATTCAAACATTTATAACACTCATACTTTGTATTAGTAATACAACTACTATTATATAAGTACAGTTTCCCACTTTGGCTTGTTGCCTAATATAAATAGGCAACTTATTTTAGACCCATTAGATAACTAGACTCGTCTCACTTTTTTATAATCTAATTATTATTATTAACACCTCATAGATATAAACATATCTTTCATGATAAAATTTATACTGTAACATTTTTGTGGAAAAAGTGTAATTTTGGTACTTGACCATCTATTAACTCTTGCAATGATTAGAAGATGCTGGTGTTATTTTTGTGATGAAGTTATATCCTTCCGAGACACAAGGGTCTTTTATCAAGTCTCAGAAGGGTATTGGTTTGTCAGAAGACCTGATGGAATATAAAAATCCTTTTCAGAAATATTGGCACCCCAGGTAGAAAGTGATTTTTGTTTCTCTGTTTCAGGGCCAGACTGAAATGCACCAAGATGCGTCAGTATCATAAGGAGCTGTGTAAGAGAGAGCAGCAGGCAAAGACTCGTAACCTTGAGCTTCTGAGAAGAGCTGAGACCCTGCGGTTAACAGCAAAGGAGTTCTTGCTAGACTTCAGTCTACTGCATCACTTAAAGGTATTGTTTCTTTGCAGTTGTTCTGCAGAATGCTGTTTAGGTTTATTTATTTTTTTGGATATTATTAGTCCCTATTAAAGTATTCCCATTAAACGGATAGTCTTTGTAGCCTTTCAAAAGAATTTCTAAGGTTTTCCAAATGCAGATGTGCTTCATGAATGATTCAGTGCTGTGAGCCAGCTAATAATCCCAAGTGAATGAACATCGAACCATTCAAATGTTTAAGGAATGTTGAGTTCAATAATATTATTATACCTTCAAAAATCTGTTGGTAGCTTATATGAAATAATGGTTGCTTTTATGATAAGTTTTTTTAGTTTAAAATTTGGTATTGTTTTTTTCTTGATATTAAAGAATAAGAGCACATACCTATACAAGGTTTTTTTTTTTTTTTATATACGCAGGATTTATATTTTTTTGCTTAATTGTATTTTAGTACCATACATGAAGTGCATAATTTTTTTTAACTAAACTGACAACAAGCCCAATGGGAAAATTCAGTTCACAAATACCCCATAAAATCCCTGAATGCAAATGGCTTTTGCAACATCAATAATAATGTATCTCATTTGCATTTATCTACTTCATTACCTCTGAGCACTTTAAGAATACAAACCTTCACATATTGCAATGTATCAAATTTAGGAAAATAAGATAAAGAAAATTATAGCTGTACTTGTTTATCATTAAAACTGAACAGCACTCAACAACCTAATAGCAATGCTGTCAATTTGTTTAATTTTACCACCCCAAATTAATTGCCCACTATTTTAATGCTAGAGTACCTCTAAAAATCCACTTCTCTAAAAAAAAACTGCCCCCCCCCCCATTGTGTGTTGATTATATTTGTGCTTTACATTTGTGCTGATTTAATTAGAGAGAGTGGGATTTATGGTTTGAGGTGTTGACTGATGACATAAAAGCATAAGTAATGTGGATTATTTGCGTAATTAAAGCAAATGCTGTGTTCAGATTCTTTGTTAAAAGTGTAGGACAGCACTGACCTACACATGTATGTCCAGTAAGTCCTATGCTGTTCTTTTTATATTTTATTTTTTATTTACCCGCTTTAACACTCTGTCTATAGTTGTGTGTGTGTGTGTGTGTGATTATTTTGGCGGTTATTGCACAACTGAAAGAAACTGTGCTTGATTTCCTTCTGCTGAGCTGCTATTGTGTTAGGCAAATGAAGTGGCAGGCTGGAGGTAATCCCAGTGTCCTCACTGTAGCCATTAGGCTTTTTAATTGAAATTTGGATTAAGACCGTCATTTTGACTAACCACAGGGCTGATGAAGAGCCCTGGCAGACAGTGTTAAGGGCACTCAGAGGGGAATATTCACACCAAGTGACTACACGTTCAGAGATAAAGCTAATTCTCCGTTCCCTTTGTTTTTTAGTATGCTGAATGGTTTTAAGTATGAATTGAATTGTTGAGCAAATATAAAGTTATGCTTGTCTGTGTTGTGTATATACGTTTTTGAAAACTCCTGTATGCTGAAAGTTGGATTGCTTATGTTATAAAGAAGTTGATGATGATTATTAACTTGGTGGAGCTAGATCTTGTTGATGGTGATTTAATGTAAAAAAAAATGCATTTTTCTGTAGCAGGAATATAAAAATGACGCTTCCAGATTTCCGGAGGAGCAGGAAGGTTTCCAGAGAAAGAAGGAGCAGGCAAAAGATCTGGAAATACAAAAGGCACGAGCATTTCTAAAACAGTATTAGGCATTTCAATCTGGTGGATGATTTCAAAGCCATCTGTGCATGTTCATGATGTTCCCCTTTTTCTTTTTTTTTTTTTTTTTTTTTTTTTTTTTTAAAACGAGAAAAATAAGTGCATATCCATTACTCTTCAGAAGACATTTTTATTAGACCCATTCGTGCAGCGTATTGGTATTCAAAGGCTGCAAATAATTTACAATCCAAAAGTATTTGGGAAGTATGCAAGGCAATTACTGTGGGCTTCACAGTGCAGAAATGGTTATGCTTCTTGTTATCATAAGCTTTAAACTGAATTGTTATGCATGTTTATGGCGCTCTTGAAAATGTTTGTGGGGCAACTAGCTTTTATGCTAAGAACCTTGACTGCTGTCTTATTTAGTCTCAGTATTTTGCTGCTTACTGCTTAGCCGTAAAGCATTATAATAGCCATCTGTGATTACGACCAATTAAAGTATGCTTCAGTCAAAAGTTCTGCAAAACCAAAACATAATGCTGTTATGTAGAGCCGATGCCTGTGTCACCATATCTGTGGTAGCACAGGTGTCTAATCCAGCATACTGCATTTGGGCCACAAATATAGCGGAATCCTGCGGCTGCTTCTTTCTGTTACTTTAGGAGATTTGAGTATTTTCCGATGAAATGTGGATGACGGCTCATAATGACTTGGAGCATGTTGTCTCAAGCAGTCACTTGTGACTGTGTGTCCTCACCCCCCCCCCCCCACCCCCTTCCAGAAGCGGCCATAAACCCTCCCTCCCCCTGCCACATGCCTGGCAATATTACAATGAGCCATGATGGGAGGAATCACTCCATTATGCATACAAGCCACTGCTGGCTGCGCGCATGTCCCCGAGGCAGCAGTATTCATTAGGGGAGCTTACCAGCCTGAAAGCTGGGAAGCCATGATAACGGGATATGATTTTCATATTTAATACTTTCCTTGGAAGAGCAGGCGCGTGCCACAGATTGATAGAAGAATCAATTGCTACTTTAGCAAAACACTTTCTACTTTGCCCTGCAGCGAGCGATGAAATCACTCAGCCAAGAAATTAACTTTTCCGTCCTCTCTCACTCTTCCTTTTTTTTTTTTTATACAACTGGATCTGCCAGGCAGGCCTTGCGGTTTACAGTGGATGTTATTAAGCAGCTAACTGTTTGGTATTTAAGACCCTTATCAGAAAAGACACAGAAGCCATTCGTTTTATTAGTCTGTGTGGCAGATTTTTTTCCCCGTAGTGCCGTAGTAGTATTGGAGGCACGAACCGGCACGTGGTAGTAAAACATTTCTTAAGATTAAAAGTTGAGACCGAGATCCTACTACACTCAGCTGAATGACGATGATTGGAGAAGAAATTTAACCTTCCCCCAAATTGAATCGCCTTTTGAAGCACTTTGGGCTTGCTGTTTTGTTTTGGAAATGGAGCCAGTGTACCCAGATGTCTTTTGTTAATGTTTATGATGGAAGATTTAAGACATTTTAAGATTGAAAGAAAGGAAGTTATTCTGAAAGGGAGGCCACCAATGTTTAAATCGTGGAAATGCAGCCAATAGTAGGATAAAATTGCTATATATTTATTCTTTATGAATTACTTGGGGATTATTTAGGATTTTGCATAAAATATGAACTCCGAGATCTGTATCTGTATGAGTATTTAAGTTAAATATATATTATTTAGTTATGTCTGCATATAATTTTTGAAAGCAGTTCTTCATGAATTCGTTTTGTCATTGCTGTTTTTCTTCACTCTTTCCAAATTATTATCAGGAACACAGCAGGTCTCTTCCTCTCAGCACCGAACGAACATCACTTCAACCTGCTATCACCTTAATAGGTTGGCAACCCCTTAAAGACAGCATCATGAGCGCACATTCACCGACGGAGCCAGAACCTAATCACCCTTCATCTTCTTTGCTACAAAGCAGCTCTTTGATGAAAGCCGCAGTTTCAAAAGCCACCGGCAACAAATCCTTATCTGATGACATTCTAAACTCCCATGATTTCCCTGAAGGGCAGCCGGTGTTTAATCTTGATTTATTTATAAAAGATGTAGCGGTGTGTGGGTCAGAACCACTGGCTTGTACACACGCAACCTCTAAAGAGCAAGCAGTGCCTGAGTCAGCACAACATCCTACACTCAATCCAGGTTAGATATTTTGACTTACCTTAATATATAGGGGATGACTACAGTTGTTTTAATAGTATAATTCTATAATGGTATAATTCTGTAGCATTATGACCTACCAAAAAGTGCTGGTTTAGCCCAATGATGTACACTATGCCATGGTATAGCAGGCTATTATGTATTCTAATTATTCAGGTATAGCCTGAGAATAAGTAATTTGTCTGCCACTGCTCAAACATATCAAAAGTTGGTGTCTGTGGCTTTCATAGATAAGAATTGGAAGTGATTTCATATTGAGTCTAATTGTGTGCTTTTCAGATCATGGTAAAAGCAGATTTTCCAGTGTTGGTAGCTCAGCTGAGGTTACACCTGAACTTTCACTTGACTCCAACAGAGATGATTTAGTTTCACTCGATGGCGTTAATGAACAAGACACAACTATGAGCAGTTCCACACCCTCTAACGAAAAAGAAAAGTCAACAGTTGGAGCAGATAGCGGAGAACCGTCTTGCCCAAAGCATAGGTAAGACAGTAAGAAATGCTTTAATTTTGTGATTATTTGTACATTGCATGGTTTATGCAAAATCAAGACATTAATCTGAACACAAATATCTGTGTCGGCTTAAGATATAGTACGTAGCCCTTGACTACTTGAACGGTAGAACATAACAGAAACTGTCAACAGTGTTTATTAGTGTCTTAGACGTCCACAAGAGAGTTTCTTTAACCAGTCAAGCAAAGTGCAACAATTGGTGACATTTAAGTTTTAATCCAGTCAACCATGGCGTGTGCATGTGCGCTCACGTTTGCACATATGTGTATTTGCGTGCCTTCACTCATGTGTGTGTTTGTCTGTAGGAATTTGATAAACTAAGTTCATGCTTCATAGGGCTTCCCTCTTTGCGACTCAATGGCAGCTTCAGGACATCATGTAGGGAAGGCTTAGACCCTGAATCCAACATCATCGCAGTAATCCCTGATAATGCTCTAACAGAGCAATTTTCTGCTTGGGAGAGTTGCTCACAGTAAAGTCGACAATTTCTTGACACACACTGAGTGTTCAGAGGAATGGGCAGCACTTTGGGAAAAGAGCCTATAAGATGATGTCCACCAGTTTAAATAATGTTATTGTAGAGGATTGCATGGAAGTGTTGTCGGTTCTAGCTTGAATCTTCTCTTTTCTTTTATATTTGTAGAACTTTTAGGCTGCTTTATGTTCATTTCTTACCTTTTAAAGAATTGAATAGGATTGTAACCATTCTGGAATGTTTAAAAAAGGACCTTTTGTGTTTATATCGTATCTGTTGCTGTGTGTGTGTCTCATTTGTCACCTACTCCTACCTCCATCAATAGTGATGTACCTCTACTGACCTGACCTGTTTTTTTGGGTGGAGATATTTTGTATGACACAACCCTGACCCTGTATTTTTGGCATTACACTCCCTACAGAGTCGGTCTGGAATACAGTGGAGGTGCAAGTTTACTTGAAAAAATACAGTATATTCTAAACTGTCTATATTTGCAACATGCTAGTTGTGTCTTTTTGCGATTGTTGTGGTGCCTAATAACTATCAATTATTCCTAACTAAGGCAGCTATATCTACAAAATGCCTTCTGTTTGATGTTCCACAACATTTTTTTTTAAGGTGGTTGATGAAAAATATTCCTCTCGTTAAATAAGAAACAAACTGAGGGTGTAATGATACACCTTTTATTCACTGTTTCATTGCCGACTGACAAAATCACTGCAGTGAATGAACAGCACGTTCCTTTTAGGGTGTGGAACAATTTCTGGACTGCAAAGAGCCGTGTATCTGAGCGCAGAAATAACAGCAAAATGGATAAAGCCTTTGCTTCAGAAATGTCGGTGATTGCTTAGCAATATTACATTTTGTTTGTTTGTATTTTTCTTCTGCAGAATATATTTCCCAAATACACAATCCCAACTATCTGTGCTTATTTTCTTCCTTATTTAAAATAGAATTATTCTCTAATTTTGAACACCGTCATACCTCCATGTTTTGTTTTGCTGATTGTGATTGATGCATTGATGTGATTGATGTCTTTTACAAAATACTACAATTTGACAACATTGGTTCAGTCTAGTTTATTTCATATTTCTGTACAAACTTTACAGCTTCTAGCTTTGTACTGATGCAATTATGATTATGTGGCCTTGTGAAGAGAGAGAGTTTTTTTTGTTTTTTTTTATAACCATTTTCAAATCTCAAGTGTGAATCTGAACATATCTTGACCTTTTTACATCAGTTTTCTTTTTTGGTTTTCGTAATGCATTTGTAGCCACAAATTTAGACGCATCGGTAAAATATACATTTTTTCGTCTTTATTTTACCTATGCATACAAATTATACAAATAGTATTTATTTAGTACTTGAGACATAATCATTGTATTATTTGCCATTTAAATGTGACCTTTCCTATGTCTACTGTAAAAAGAAACACTGAGGCTCTATCATGTGCTATAGGAAATAGATTTTCCTGTAAAGTGGTTCTGACTAGAGGACTAAGCTACATGTAACATTTAGGATATAACTCGCATCGGTGGCTTACTCCTAGGAAACAACTGTCAAACAGCAGATTGTTTAGTGGCCTTTGACCTCTGAACCAATTATAGGCTGTTCTTTCTGGGCCTTTCATGTGGAATGGCTCTAATCCACAAAGACTGACATCAGATAAGTCATTTCCACCCCCAGCACCTGCGTTTAATATGATGATTTGTTTAGCCATAAGCAAGTGCTGACTTTTAAATTGGCTTCAATGTAATTTTTCTTCCGAGAAACATTTTTCATGATCCGTATTCTAATTTATATGGAATATATCATGTGCAAGCTAATTAAATTGAATTAGAACTACCTACTGTCCCATTAGTAATGAAATCTAAAATGGTTTTAATGGAAAATGTTTTACTGATGTGAAGTAGAAACATACAGTGAGGTGTGTGTTGCTAAATATGGCGTTTGTTTATATTTAGATTGTCGGTGAATGGATTCTTTTACCTGCTAGACAGCATCGAGGAGCGACTCTCTGATCAGGACAACGAGCTCTACAGTAGTGCTGTAGTCAGTAAACAGAAATCCAAACAGATTATTAGGTACATTATGCTGCTTTGCTTTGAGTCTTCATTTTTTAAACTGTGTGTAGTGTTTAAACCTTCGACGCAAAAGACATTTTTTTTTGGTTTGAAAGCCCTCACTTTAAATTAAGTGCTATTCCTGGCATCAGTATTATTCTATCAATAGGTGCAAAGGATTTCCGAATTCTAATAGTAGCTTCTTTGTTGTTGCTACATTAGACAGATAATTAGATGTACGAAAAGAAATGTTCATGACCCATTAAAGAATCACTTTTTTTTTAATTAATTTGTAAATAAGTAATTATTATTGTGTGCACAATACACAAAGTACACAAAGGTTTGTTTGCATAGACTCACAATATAGACTGTATATTGTGTTTCCTACAGTCTGTGTAGTCAGCATGGCGAGCTGAAAGAAGAGGAGCTACGAACGTGTGGTGCTGTGGTTCTTCAGCAGTTGCCTTGGTTGTTATGGGGTACTCCTCATGGCTGCCTGCTTCACAGCGATCTGGTCAACATGCACTGGTCCAATGCGGTAGATCCAGAAAACATCAGGTAGTTTAACTAAAAAAAAGCTCATAATAGCTAGCCTGACATTCCAGGGGCTATTATGTCTTCCAGTTTACCAAAATATATCCCTGCCTTGCCTCTCTACATCATAGTGAGGAAAAACAACATTTTTGGAAATGAGCTTGGATAATTTTATAATAGTTTGGGCATTGGGGTGGGGGTGGGGGGGTGTTTCCACTATCACTATGTGGGCTTTTGGTTTGCTTTTTACTTTCACTTTCAATTTGGATTCATGCAAATTGTGTATAGAGAGCAGCAGTCTTCATGTGATAAGCAGTTTTCCATCACACTGAAACCTCAGCAGTTAAATGGTGGCACATAATTTTTTTTATAAATACATTTTGTAGCAGCGTTTCATATCGCAGTCATACATCTAATTGTATTATTTCTAATGTTGTCGTGTGTGTACATAATATATTCAAAAATTGTTTGAATTAAACATTATTTAACTTTAATGCCACAGGTAACCGTATTGTGGAGAGTAATTTTTTTTATTGTCATGAAATACAGATTAATATGGTACATACTATATATTTATTTGCAGCAGATTTTTATCAGTAAAGAGTAATAAGTTGAACCCCTTTGAACAGAAATATGTTGAAGGATTGAATAAAATTGTGCCTAAATTGAAGTAAAAAATTGAACATTATTTAATCTATATGGTTTACTGAATAATCATATATAAGAAAGGGAATTTGTGCTTATTGATCCGAGTAGTGTCCTGCATTGTTGTTACATATTACACACACACACGCGCGCAAATAAATAAACATCATAAATGTATGTGTTCAGGTCAAGTTTGTCTGGTGATAGCGTTGCTCTGTGGGAGCGCTGGTTCACACACGCACTTCAGCTATTGCTGCAGAAGGTTCTTTCCCTCAGCAGCATCGTGCAGCTCTTCACTCCACTCCTAGTGCACTACAATGCCTCCTACGCAGACAAGGTAGCACTTTTAGCCACTCAACCTTAAATGAATATAGATGTATGTCCTGTATGTGTTGTGTCTCAATACCTGTGTTTCATTGTGTTTAATCCTGATTTGACTTTAGTTCTTTAGTCTAACATGCTTATTAATATTGATTATATTGCTCTTAATAATTATTAATAATATGACAAATAATAATATAAAAATAAGGGCTGTGCAAGTGTTGATATAAGCTTAAATAATTGTAGAATAGTGGAATTCAGATTTTTTTTCTTTTGGGATTCAGTGCATCGGGATGATATCCCATCATAATAGCCAAGGGCTACAAGATAAATGCTTTACCATCTCTCTGCCTTATATTCTAAAATGTCGAAAGTGTATTAGTAGCTTGCAAGACCAATAAAAAATGTAAATATAAAATGCGTCAGATTACTGAGCTGGTATTTAGATGCTGGAGTTGACTAGTGTTATTTGCAACGTGCCATGTCTTGGAACTGTAACGTAAACTCAGACACATCAGTGCACTGGTTTGTTTTTGTTTCTCCAAATCAAGCTAAAATGACTTTTTTAAAAAAGCTTTGGGAATTAAGAAATGAGATCCCTTTTATTAGATAAGTAAAGATTAAAATATTTTTAAAATCATTAACAGCAGTCATACTTTCTTATAATTTACTATAAGTTTACTGGATTTACTGGAAGATCCTAGTTACAGTACATCCTAGTTTAGTGGTGAATGTGTTATCGGGTACCCAGTTGCTTATTTTCTATCGTTTGTGACACTCGAGATGTCTCTGTTTGTTTGGACTGATGAATCGCAAGTATATTTGGTGCTGTTGTGTTGCAGGTGTCTCTCAGTGCATGTGTGTGCGTTTGTTTGTGTGTGGTTGGGATACAGGCCGAAGTGCTGCTGAAGAGGCTTTTGACCCACGCTGCAGAGACTCATCACTCAGCGGAGAGTGTAGACTCATCCTGCAGCTTACCCTCACTTTTAAACGACAGCGCAGAGATCAAACTGGCCAGACCCTCCAGGGAATCCATCAGCTCCACTGGTATGTGCGGTCAGTGCATGCCCACAGCTACTCATGCTTTTGCTAGGGATACACTTGCCTCTTTCTTCTTTACTATTATAATATTCAGGGGTTTTTATATCTAAAATTGGAACGTTTTATAGGGAAGAGTAAACTTACACACATACTGTACACTATGGTCTACAGCATAGTATGTTCACTCTCATTACTTTAAAATTACATTGCATAAAAATTAGCTTTAACTGCAGGGGTAAAGCTAAAATAACATTCGCTTAACCTAAAGCTTTTACAAAAAGCATTACTGATTTTTGTAAAGATTAGGCTTTTATTTTTTAGTGCAGAAATTGGAGATTAGAAAGCGACTAGCCAATAACTCATCTTAGCAAAGCAGCATCACGAACCACCACAAAACAAGTTTTTTTTTTTTTTTTTTTTAATTTTACCAGTAGATGGCCCTGAAGTGCTGTTTTAAAGTTATTATACGTAAGATGCCTTGGAGTGATGCTTCCTGTAGGCCAGAATAAATTATTACTCTGGATATAGTTATTGATGTATGCTTTACTATATTGATTATTTAATTACAAATGCCAAAATTATTTTGTGTTCATAAATTTTATTGGTAAAGATAAATGTATTTTTATTTGTTTATTGCTTGCATTATGATACAACAAACCTTTTTAGTTGTAGTACAAGAACAGAAGGAAGGAAGGGGTAAATAGTATGTCAATGTATACAGTCTGCCTTAAGTTTAAATAGAATGCAACTTTACTTTCATTGCTTAACATTAATATTGTTAAAGCCTATTGCATATTGCGCTTCTTTGACCTGTATAGCATTAAATGCTGTAACAGGCGTATTCAATTTCTGGGTTCCGGCACTTAATGTTTTACAGGTCAAATAGGGGCACTGTAGGTATTTCAGAAACAGACAATGTCATGCTGGTAAGCTTTGATCTGTAATGCTTTATAATCAAAAGTCTCATTCTAGTGACTATTCTGCAAGAAGATTGGAAGAAGGAGCAGGGTGCTAAGGCTGTGTGGTGCTCAAGAGAAAAACTGTGGAAACTTAATTTCTTTAACCCAGTAATGCCTAGTGGACTTTCAATTCCCTTTTAAACCCATCTTACTCCCTGTCTTCATCAGTCCTGCTCGGATGCACAACAATTGCACTACAACCCCCTTGCTCTCTTTTTCCTCACCATTCTTTTCTTTCTCTCATTTCTTTTTCTTTTCAGGAGAACAAAGTGATGATGAGGACAGTACCAACCAAAGCGCTGTGGAAAGTATGCCTGTTAGAGGTAAAAGTCAGTGTGATAACCCTGTCCAATTGAAAGATCTTTCTCTTAGTCAGTAAATAATTGGGGTCTCCCCCTACCCCTACCTCCCCAAAATAGACAGTTGGACAGATGAGCTAGGTGAAAGTTCCAGGTGAAGAGCAGAACAGGTTTTCTAATTATTACATGAGAAAACAAGCTCATCATCAAGCTTTTCTGTCAGTGGTACACATGAAACTGAGATTTTCAGGCAGCCGTTTAATTGTCCTCTGGCTGGTTGGGGGGTGCCATACAAGATCTGGCACTGGTTCTCATTATCTTCTATGGCTAGAGGCAGACTTTAAACGATTGGCTGTGAAGGCATGTCTTTAAGAGTTCAGAGTAGCAAACCCCCAGCTCCAGGCTCAGAAATGTAAAACTGTCCATTATTCCACTTGGCTATCTGATTTCATACTGTGTCTTTCATCTGCTGGCCTCCCTAAAGAAAGAAGTCCAGCATCTTACTGCCACTAATCAAAGGCTGGCAGCACAAAAAACACACCTCTGTTATCCCTGCCCATGTCAGAGATATTAACAGGCAGACACCGGCTCTTTCTTTTGCAGTCATCACAGTAAAAATCCAAATCATCTACATAAATCCTTTTTAATGTGTTTGTTTCTATATGTAGGAAATGTTTTTGTGGATGCATAAAAGCAAACTTTGATTTTGCACACTTCTCTTCTTTGGTCAATGAACTAGCGGGGGAAAGGTCTTGTCATCTGTTTGCAGTCAACAATTTCAGTAATATCGGTGAGGTAATGAGGAATTGCTTTGGATTATTTCTATTATGTTGTAGTCACTTGAAGTCATAGTTACTTGGTTATCGTTTACTATCACACAATTGGCGATTAACTTGTACCAGTTACTCTTATGGGTCACTGGGTGCAAACAAGAAATAGACTCGGTCAGACACCGTAGACTCTTTCTCTTTGGATGGAACTCTGTTTATCATTTTTTTTCTTTTTTTTTTTTTTTTTTTTTAATCACTTTTTTTCAATATGTCCCATTTTGTTTTTATTATTATAGTTGCTGATGTCGATAGTCGATATGTCCTCTGTTAACTTGCATCACACACTGTGGTTTAAATAGAAATGTAGGATGAAAGAACTGAAACTTTGACCTAAAAAAGGTCAAAGTGGTCAAAAAGAAAAGAAGTCTAAAAAGTAAATCAGTACACGGTGGACTTTTTAATAATTAATCCAAACATGTTGGTGAGCAAATAGGCGCATTGCATAAATTCCCCCAGTGTGTTCTAA
The DNA here is from genome assembly GCA_026260255.1 of Pseudolaguvia tuberculata. Classification (NCBI taxonomy): domain Eukaryota; kingdom Metazoa; phylum Chordata; class Actinopteri; order Siluriformes; family Sisoridae; genus Pseudolaguvia; species Pseudolaguvia tuberculata. The sequence continues at coordinate 7,378,277 of JAOTRA010000002.1, read as the reverse complement.
TTAAAAGAATACCAAGGTAAAGCTGCTCTACCATTATTCCATTCAAAGATTATGGAGGCTGAAGTATGGTTTGCCTGAATTGAGGTCTGCCAGATGAGTGATTACACAAAAGGATGGTACGATGGTTGTTGCATGGTAACAGCTGGCTGCTTTCGTGTCAATCGAAAGAAATCAATACTTTAGTGTTTGTCTTCTGTCCTTCTACCTCCACACTTTCCTCTTGCGAGATCTCAAAAGCTCCTGTTGGTTCATCAAACATGAAGGCTTTGCAAATCCGGAAACCCAGGTCCTGAACAAATATTTGTTCAGCCTGTTTTTCTGTGTTTTTATCTTCTTCTTCTTTTTTTTTTGTAGAGACAAAAGCATATCAGCTGCTTAAACAGTTAGTTGTACAAGAAAGCCAGTCACGGAATGGACACCAGGAGGAGGAGAAGGGAGAAGGTTCTGATTTGGAGCCATCAGGTAACTGTTTAACTGTGCACTTCTGGAAGACCTCAGTACTAGTTTACATCATTCTAAGCAGGGATTCCACTGATTTATGAAATCCCCATGTGTTCAACCACGAACAGACGAACAATTAACACAAACTACCAGGCCCACTATAATTTTACTAATATGAAGGAATCACTGTTAAGGATATTGATATTTATTTAATGTTTTCATGTTTTTAATGATTGCAATATAATTTAAAATTAGCTGGTAATATGAAAATATTTCATAATAACTATTTGTATAAAATAATTTGCGTTCAATTTTTAGGTTTATACCTTTTTCTCACTTTTACAAGTTTAGTTTAATGTTAATTTATGCACTGTTTTGTTAGCTGACACGCCATGCTTTTATCTGTCCGATATTTTGGTCACATTGGCAAGTGACAAGGGGTTTGTGTCTACCTTATTTGATAGTATGTTTGCTTGTAATACACCTTTTTTTCTTTTACATTTCAAGGTTCATCAGATAACGGAAAAACTGGGAGTAGCAAGATGAATACTCAAAACATACAGTAAGAAGCTGTATTAAAACTAAATTTTTGTCAGAGAAAGTAACTTTTTTACACTGCCTCCTTGCACAGGAAGTAGTATAATCAGAGCTTTAAATCCCGACAAAGCTTGAGTATAGAATCGTCTAACTTATTGCGCCGCAATAAATATATGTACAGCAATGAAATGCATAGGAGCGAGCTCTCTGTGCTGATGTGCCTAATCATTGTGGATGTATTCGAGCAGGTAATGGGTGAGCAAACGTTATAAGGAGTTATCGCTTTTGATATCATGTGATTTACTGGGTGTCGTGTTGACACAAGGGCCATGAGTCTTTTGGGGCCAGGATCTCACTCTGTGCTTCCTTTTTTATTTTCTTTCTGGTTTACTTCATCTCTTGCTCTCTCCTTCTCTCTCTCTCCTTCTCTCTCACTCTCAGTCTCTTGGCTAGCATGCACTATTAGCCAAGGGAAGGGCATAATGGCCACACTCTATCAGAGCTCTCTGATGGATGCCATGGCCTGCTCAATGAATGGCTGCATTAATAAACATGAGCTATCTCCTGGATGAAATGCTTTAGGATCATAACCCATCCCCCTCCTCCACCCTACCCCACATACCCTGTTTGCCTCTCCACTGCAGCTTCAAGTTACAGCGCACACCTCCGATTCTGCTGGGTGAGAAAGAGAACGAGAGAGAGAGAGAGAGAGAGACCTTTTGGGTGGCTGTTTCAATGGCTAGGTCTCGATAATTCCTTTGCTTAGTCTGGTTGTAAATCAGCAGTATATGAAGTTGCATTTTTTATTTTCGGTGTTGGATAGTTTTCCATGGAACACTTTTATTATTTTTTTTTCCGTTTAAGAATGCCTTTTACCATAGCAATTTCTTGCGCTTTATTGCTTTCACAAGTGCCCTACACTTGAACACTACAAAACATGTGCTCATCTTTCCCTCTCTCTCTCTCTCTCTCTCTCTCTCTCTCTCTCTCTCTCTCTCTCGTTCTGCCTCTCTCTTTCTCCCTATTTTACTCTCTCTCTCTCCACCACACACTTATTGCTGTTATTTTGTTACTGAGATGATGAGCAACATCAAAAGACATGCTGGCTGGGCCCAAAGTTGAAAAAAAAAAATTGTATGCCTGCCTTTCTGTTGTCTTAGCCATAATTACGATGTGGCAGTTAAGGTAACGCTACAGTTGAGGGATTGGTGTTTAAAGCAGGGCTTTGGTGCAAAAAAATGCATTTATGCTCCTTTGTACTGTTCCTCATTATGTGTGGGGCCGATTCATTAAGTAATTGGTTTGCAGTTGTTTACATGAGTATTAAGGCCCCCTATTCAGTAGCCTTTGAGAGATACATTGTGCAAATGTTGCATGTTATGAATGCCCAATGGAAGGCGGGGGGCCAGTCCTATTGGCCAAACACTGCACTCGGCTGAAAGGAGCAGAGAAAAGCTCTTTGCATAGCAATGACTCACCCTTAATAAGCTTTCCAGATTAAATGCATGCAGTCCATACAAGATGCAAGAGATACTCTTAACACATTTATATCTGCTCATTTTACTATTATGGCACTGGAGAGAACTGGACTCTTTCTTACATTCCCTTCTTTCACTCACTTTTTCTTTTTTCTGTCTTTCTTTCTCTCCCATTCCCTTCTGTCACATACGTTTTATACACATGTGCAGTGTTCCATTCCTAATAATGACATGGAAAGCAAGCAGATTAGCTTTAATTTATTATATCTGCTGCCGTTGTGGTGTTAAATGCAAAGCTTTGTGCTCCACTATGGATGAAACCCATGATACAAGATCATAGCCACACTACATGCGAACGCTTATTCCCATCCTTTGTTTGAGGCTGCACAGCTCCATCGTCTTGTACTACTTGGTTACATTATTATAGTAGCATTAAGAACATGAACAGTAAAATCAGAGCAAGGTTGTCTTAAAGTTTTGCAGATTTTATAGCATGACACATGGTGCATATACAAAAATGTGAACAATCGTCTGCCTGGCCTGCAGGCTGGGTGCATGTGTGAGCGAGAGAGAGACAAATGTTTGTTAAAGCATTTGGTTTTGCTAACCACTAGGGGTCACTCTGCTTTTCCCCATCAAAAACTGTACATTTTCTTAGTTATTAAAGTATAAATTCTTGATAAATGCTTTAGATTATTATTATTATCCATATAATTTGTTAATGCTTGCTCCTCCCCCACAACTCAAAATATAGATATTTACAAAATAATATATAATTACAGAACTTGTATTGTTTCACTGGGTTTCCCAGAATTTCAAACGATAGATTATCCTTAAATACACAAACAAAAAAGGTTAAGAAGCCCAACCACCTTCCTCTTTAGTGCACGCATACAAAAAACCCCAAACCAAAGCAGAATAACCTAGACCTGCAGTTCTTGTATTTAACCAACAGAGAGCAGTCTTATTTAGGCTTTCTTCAACAAACATACCAGTTTCAGACAGTGGCCTGGAGAGGTCGCTCCTGCTGCTCTGTACTGAGTCATTACCTCATTGTGACACTCCCTATTCTGCCACCCGCCTCCTTGGCCACAGTGCAGTGCAGAGGTCTAATCAATCCTAAATCAGCTATGCTGCAGGTCAATGCTGCGGTGAGTGTAGGAGGAGGTGAGAATGGTGCCACTGCCTCATTTTTTTACACTGTTACACAAACATTGTTTCAGAGTGCATGTGCGCTTAGCATTTTTGTGTGGGTGGGATTTTTTTGTCCTTTTTTAACACTAGGTAAATAAGTGAAATTTTCCTCAGCCACACGAGATTAATTACAATGCTCAATAGCTTTTTATTCCTGATACACAAATACATATTTGCGCACACACACACTTATCTATCTGATGCGTGTGTATCTGTGTTTAGAAATATACAGGTACATATTTGTGTGGATGGAGCATTACGTGGTTAGTTAGTTTGTTCAAGAAATGAATCTATTAAATTCTTTTATTCTCTTAACCTTTCTTCCATCATCCATTTTGTTTAATCTCATCAGAGATATTATGTGATTGATGGATAACAATAAGTGAGTTCAGGGACTTTGACTACATGTTTGTTTCTTTTCAAAAACAATTTCAGAACAGAGAAAGCGTGTCATCTTCCAGACCCTTTTATTATGCTTAATCATGCGTCACTACACAACTATAATGATTCGGGATCACTGTTATTATGAAAATGACTGCCCAGATGCCAAACATGGAACAGTAGCAGTCTGTTTACCTGGAGCACAGTGAACACAGCAAATCTAGTCGTCTGCCTTTTTATTCTCGGTTGAAATTCATAACAGCAACCCACACGTATATTATATCCCATATATTAATGTATCAAATGCTTGCATGAAAATGAACCGGGGCCACTCCGCATGTAACACTGCGAATAAGTCCTAATGCCCAAAACAATGTACAACAGGGAGGATGAATTAAAAAAAAAAAAAAAAAGCACCACAGCAGAGGTAAAACCGAGGTTTCTGTCAAAGTGGTAATTTAGATCATTTTACACATTACATTCACCTCCGTGTATGAAACACAGCCAAACAGTTGCCGGTCCAGACTTACATATTCAGATCTGTTGCCTCAATTAAGTGAACCCCAGCACAAGATGAACTGGCATAAATGTTTATGGAAATGGAATATTAGATTGGAGGGGTCAGTGGCATTCACAGCTCTCTATGGTAATCATGTCTTGAAATCAGAGCCATCCCTGTCTGAAGAGGAGCAGTTGATGGTGCATTCCCTTGGCATGCAAGTCATATAGAAAAATAGCCAATTTTACACACACACACACACAAACCTCGATTTGTTATTGTGCTTGATTTTAGTTACAAGCAAATCTAAAGAAATGTTGCTAATGCGGTAACAGTCAAATAAGATGCTGTGCCATAATTTGCAATCCCCTTGTTACACTTCTATGTCTTGATTATTAAAGATATGATTATTTAAAAATGGTTTAGTTTCTACACTAATTCAGTGCAGTTATAATGTGATTACATGATTAATGAGAATATTTGCTATAATAATGCTCATCAAGGCTACATCTTTTTTCTTTCATTTTTTTTTTTACTCCTTTTTCTACAGATTATTAATTAAATTGTAAAAGCAATATAGTTTCTCACTAAGGCTAGTCAGCAAGCTCTACTAGTTTATCACTTCACCTTGCAACAGAAGGTGAAGTGGTCATGAAATAGTCGCATTCGTTTCTAACATTTCTATGTTGTGTGTCAATGTGTCATTGAATTATATGATGAATCTGGTGAGCTAAATTTGATATTATATGGTATGTTTGAATATATTTAATCAAGTCAAGCGTATATTTGTGACTGAAGATTAAGTGTCATAACAAATTTGTACATGCTAATTTGTCTGATCCCGGATTTAGATGTATGAACTTAGTTTAGACTTTGTCTCAATATAACTTTAATTTCCCCCCCCCCCACCATTCTTTGACCAAGAGAATGAAACCGAATAAACAATATGGGTATATGATAACGCTGAGGACGCTAATTAATATGAAGACGAAGACAACATTGTTAAGACCTGAATAGACCCTGTGCTGATGGAAATTGAAGAGCTAGCCTGTATGAAAAGTAGCTCGGGTTCTTGCATATGCATTGCTACAGATCAAAGGCTTGCCAGGGGTCACTCATTTACATAGAAATATCACTGATGCTATGGGAACCCAGCAACCCTCTGCCCAGAACACTTATGAATAAAGAGGGCCTTGACTGGGCCCTTCAGCACAATTAAAAAGGGAGTCAAGGAAGTTTTTATTTGGCCACTCGGTTTGTTTGCAAACAGCCTTAGCAGGGAAATGGCAGCTCTCTGGGCTTGGTCAGGATTTTGCAGTTTAACAATAAGGGTGTAAGGTTGTTTTGTTTTTTTTTTTTGTTTTTTTTGCCCAGATATTATTTCAGGTAAGTAATAGGGGAAATACTGAATTTGTTGTCTATCTCCAGAAAATGTTTCAGAAATACTGTCTGAGCAAAGTTGGCAAAAATGGTGTATTTTCTGTATTAAAGAAAAGAGAATGAAGTACTTTTTTTTTCTCATAAAATATATTTTATTTGGGAGGGTTCAGAAGCATTTAGTGAGTATATGCTGCTCATAATAGAATTAGTATTAAATGTAATACATTAATGTTTTTGATGGTCTTATCCATAAATTATTATTAGAACTTAGACACGTGACCCAGTTGACTTGGTATTAGTTGTGTAAAAAAAATGTAAATGAACAATTAAAAAATTTGTTTTTTTTTTAAAAACACCTTTTAAAATAGAAAGAGGGAAAACGTAATAGTTCTGATCTAAAAATAGTCTGTTACCTGATTGTGTGTGATTTAAAGTGTGTAATTATTAGCACCAGATTGAAATGCTATTCTGTATGACAGATGGAAAACGACTAGGACTTTTGTACTCCGGATGGTTGTTTGCTTTAAACTATTGTTTTTAGAGATTTGTGTTAGTTCTTAGAAAAAATAGAATCCATCTGTCTTTTTTTTTTTTTTTTTTTTTTTTTACAGAAATGATTGTAAGAAGAAAAAGACTGTTGAGTCTAAAGGTAAGATGTATGATCATCATTTAGACCTACTAATCCTATGTTCTAGCTGCTATTACTGCTTTCCTAATTGAATCATCATGTGCATGCTTGCATGTTATAACAATTGCTAAAATGACAAATTACTTATTTTGTTCTCAGCTTTCTGGGGCGATTCAGATGATACCAATTGTGACATTGAATTGGCTTTGCGTCCTCGCTCCTCCAACACTAATAACAGTGACTTCGATGACTTTTATGATTAGATTTCCATCTCCATCTTTTGTCCGAACCTACAGTTTATGAAAACAAAGAAGAAACCCAGTTAATTGTGGACAAGGAATTATTGCCGAGTGAGTTTAAATCAGCCAGGTGTTAACCCAGCTTGAGTCTCTTTAACTAAAGAACATGTGGGCCTGGCTAAAATAGATTAAACTCTGTTTTAAAGTGATTCCTTTGCTCTGTGATGAGTATTATGCATTTCATATCTCGACACATTGCAAGCATCTCTGCATATTTTCACATCAGTGCTGAGTGGAATGCTGTGAGTCAACTCCTGTGAAAAGCTGGTACACAATGGCCTCGCTGGATGCTGCTGAAATACCTTTGAACTTGCTCGAGTATGTATGGCCCATTTAGAAGGACAAAATGTGCCGCACTTGTCTGAATATAGAAACAAATGCTCTCTTTATTTGCACTGGAACAAAATCCGGTGGCTTAATGTAAGGTGGTATTCCTGTCGGCATTGCATATGTGTACGTGTGTGTGTGTGTGTATATATATATATAATATAGTGTATTATATATATATATAATATAGTGTTTTATATATATATATATATGATATAGTGTATTATATATATATATGATATAGTGTATTATATATGATATATACACACACACACGTGTGATTATATGCAT
>JAOTRA010000002.1:7276150-7292586 GCA_026260255.1 Pseudolaguvia tuberculata | reverse complement strand
AGAGAGAGAGAGAGAGAGAGAGGGAGAGAGAGAGAGAGAGAGAGAGAGAGAGAGAGAGAGAGAGAGAGAGAGAGAGATTTCATTTTATACTTTAAAGAAACATGTAAAAGGGGATTCTTCTTACTTTATCCAACTAGCTTTCTTTTTATTTCCCGATGCATTCATGCATTAAGAGATTTATGTGCAGCATTCAGTAAAGGTACATCCACTAAGGAAGGGAGAATGTTTTGGTGTTAAAGGCCATTTGGGAGCTGCAAGCTTAAACAGATACTAAAGGTGATGAAACAAATCTCAACTGTTAAGCCAAACAATGAGAAGAGCTACGCCTTCACATTTAAGTGGACTTCGACATTTAGTAGCTGCTTTTGTGTTGGAATCATTTGTCAATGTCTTCTGTGTGTAAGGAAAATGTTAAACTGATTTTTTTTTAAAACAAGACCTCATGTATATTACAAACCATTCCCATTTTTAATTGTTTGACTGATCCCAAAAGCTTAACCCTCTCTATGCAAACATAAACTTTAGGCTAGAACAATTATTGGTAGACCCATACTGACTTTTTTAAGACCACCATTTGTATACTTAAATTTATTAGTCTTGGATACACAGCTGATGATGTGCCTATAGACCTTTTACATTAAAACATCAAAACAAGATTAAACTAGAGATATATCATGATTACTACGAATAAGTAGAGTTTCTAGATCAGCAATGCATAACAAGGTTTCTGGATCTAAGAACAAAATAGTGTCTTGCTGTCAGTAATTGTAAGTAACAATGTTTGTTAGGCAAACGGACAATAATTTACCTTACAATACCTATAATAGTTTACAAAATGAAACCATACCAGCACAGTTTATTTTATATCCAACCTTGTATTCTGGTCCAGATCTCTAAGTATAGTCTTTGGCTTTTCTATGACCTTCACCATGATAAAGTAATTACCGGTAGATCAGTAGATTACTTACAAAAGAAGTGGTAAGAAAGTCTACTGCCAACCACACCTCCAGTTCCAGTTCATCTTTTTTTTGCATTCAATAATAGGACAGAGGCATTAAATGGGGCAATAGAGTAAGAGCTGGTACCAGAAAGGACCATAGCTGAGAATTGAATCTGGGTTACCGGAGCACAACAACTTATTACATCACGGTGCAGGCCCCCAGCTCATAGTTTTATTATGGTATTCATGTAATTAAGGATACTATTTTGCTAACATGCTATTTTAATAATCTTTGTTAAATTAATCAATAACTGAACAAATTATTTAGAATTGATATGGTCTATGCCTGGGGATATATTACTAACTTATGGGCAGTGAGTCTTCTGCACTGCTTTCATGCATAAGGAAAAGCAGAGAGTTTCAGTGATGACCATAATAAATGGCTCCCTCCTATGTTCCAACTTGCCATGGAAACTCACCACATTAACCACTGACTTTGAAAGTTGAGAAGGACAGACAAGACGATGACATTCATCTTCTCCAATTAAAACATACTATTTCATGTCGTCTCCGCCTACCCCTGCACTGTGGCCTCACACACACACTGATCCATGGATGGATTTGTTTTGCAGATGTATTGAGACCATATACATGCAACAATCACCAGTTCCTTTTGAATGGAGATGACTAAATCAGCTTAAAATGTTGGAGTTGATTGCATGCATGTAAGAAATGTTGTTAGGATTTTTTTTTGGGACACAACCATTTAAAGTGGTTGATCCACAACCCAATGTTTTTGTGTGTTAGCATTAAGTAAGGAAATAGCAACAAATTGTCATATTGTCTAAATCTGGTTCAAAGGAAGTAGCAATAGGCATCCCAGAAACAGAAAAAGACAGGGGGCAGAGAGAGAGAGAGAGAGAGAGAGAGAGAGAGAGAGAGAGAGAGAGAGAGAGAGAGAGAGAGAGATGTGTAGTGAAGATATCTTAGGAAGGATCTAGACAGTGGCTAGTACAAAACACAAAACTCTAATAATTTTCAGCAACAAGCTTCAATCTCCTTTCTAGATGGTCATCTGTGATTTATATGAATGTGCTATAATCCATGCTGTGTCAGACATGGCTGCCAATACTATTGAGCTGTATAGCATGGGATTTAACTTTCTCTCTCAAGTCGATTTTTGGCCCTAGTTCTTATGAGGTGATAATAAGACAATGACTTCTTTCTGAAATATATTCCTATGCTTTACCACTCTTCTGTCCACTGGCTTTAAAAAGGGAATTATTGTGTGTTCTAATAGTTACGGAATGAAATATGATATGTTTCTAAGGATTAGAAAGAAATTGTATCCCGGTGTCAATGAAATGCTATGAAACTTTGGAACTTGCTAATCTTTTCCTAAATCCAGAGTTAACACATTCAATCATTTCCTTATTACTAATTTCCTGAATTGATCTCATTCAGTACCTAAAGAAATGTTTCATTCATTCATTCATTCATTCATTCATTCATTCATTCATCTTCTGACCCGCTTATTCCCTAATTCGGGGTCAAGGGGGTCTACTGGAGCCTATCCCAGCACACATAGGGCGAGAGGCCGGAGTAGTGGCTTAGTGGAGAAAGTGTTGGACTGATACCAGAATGTACAGGGTTCAATTCCCAACTCCACCAAGCAACCACTGTGGGCTCCTGAGGAAGGCCCTTAATCCACAATTGCTCAGTTGTCCAAAAGAGATTAAATGTAAGTCGCTCTAGATGTGTCCAAGTGACTGATCCTGATCACCACTTTCATCAGATTTACGTCTGGCAAATTCTGGAAATGTAAATGTAAATGTGAGGCAGGGGTACACCCTGGACGGGTTGCCAGTCCATTTCAGGGTCACACACAGACAACCATTCTCACACATATACACTATTATGGGCAATGTAGAACAACCAATCAGCCTAATGTACATGGTTTTGGATTGTGGGAGGAAACTAGAAATATTACATATTGTTGTTTAATAGTGATGAAAGTGGTGATCAGTCACATGGACACATGCACAAATTTCTCTATCTAGCTAATTCTCTATTTTTGATAAAAATAATCTGGCAATAGAAATTCAGTTGAAAGTGAAAGAACCAACAGCAGTATCTACAAGGAATTTGTTTAATGTTGCGAACTGTAACGAATCGGCTGTAGGCAAAGATGAATCCATATATGCAGTAAATCAGGTCTTTATTTGCAAAGAGGGGTAAAGGGCAGGCAAACCAAACCCAAAAATGGGGTAACCCAAGGGGTAGTCAAAAATCAAAGCAAAGGTCAAAGCATTAAAGTTTTCCAAATCAAATAAACAAACCAAAAGGGGTAATCCTAAGAGTAGTCCATGTTCAAGCCAGAGTCCAAAACACCGTAGAATCATCAAGTTCAGGGAGTCACCAAGCTTAGCAAGGCCTAGGGCCACAATGCTTCACAATTAGCCTTAGGAGGCCACCTGTTTATATAGGCAGCCCACGCCCACTTAACTCAACCAGGAAGTAGATTCCTGGAATTTGGGCGAGGGCTCCCTCTGCAGGCGGTCCTCCCAAGGCATAGTCCTTACACGAACGTCTAGCTTTTAAACAGAGCCAGTTGATATAAATACACATTACTAATTGAGAAAGTAGAATCAACATTTATTTTTAGAGTTTGTTAAAGATTGTAAAAGAAGATAAGAAAGAACAGAAGGAAATTCTCTTTAGAAGACAAATAACTTTATCTGAAATTTAGATTATGACACTGCATCATCATGCAGCAAGATTGATTCATCATTTTCCGTGAATCCATTTGATTGATGCAGATAAGATTAGGGATGATAATGACAAAGAAATGTTTGTGCTGTTACTTCTATCTAACTATTTGCTAAATTAAACTTGTATAATAGTTCATATATAAACAGGGTTCCTGGGAAACAGGTTAGCAAGGGTTGCTACATGTAGTGTTAATCAATTGACAAACAGTTACTGTAAATATGAAGATTATGTACAGTAACGTTTACAGTCTTTGTGCCTTAAAAATGACTGATGAGTGATGTTTGTTAAAGAATAAGCAAAAATAATATAATATCCAGGTTATGTAGATCTATTTAACAAATAATCTTTTCAAAAGCCTGACTCAGGAATTTTGCCTGAAGCCCCCACTTCATCGTGGTTCCCCAAGATGAAGTGTTAAAGATTTTTATTCTTATTTCACTCAATTATTGACTCATTCATAAAAATGTAACCATTACATGCAAAAAAAAAATAGGAAGGAAGTACAGCAATAAATACTTCATTGCACTTATATTCCCCTCATAGTTCATATAATTGATGTGGAAAAAATGAATAGGTTGGACATATATATTTTTTTTCTAGAAAATGTTCATGGTTTTGGAGACAGAATTTGCCCTCAAATGTGTTGGATCATGTGAGAGCTGAAATGTATTCTGTGGTTCAATTGAGATTTGGGAAGTAAAGTAAGCTTTACTTTTGGCAACTGCCAAAAATGAAAAGTTCCATTTAAGGGGTTATACTATGGCGGTCTCAACAGTGATATAGCGGAAAGTGGTGGAGCGACTTTTTTTGCTGAATCTGTTTCTGATTGATAGGATATGGCCACAAAAAAACCAACATAACTACATAAACATGCTCTAATTATGTGCCAAATTAAAAATGTAAAAATGACAAAAATTATATTTATATATCATTTCAGAAATTCAGGATTAGTTAAAAATTCAGGGTCAGTTAACCTTTCTATTATTCATTCATTCATTCATTCATTCATTCATTCATCGTCTTACCTGCTTATTCCCTAATTCGGGGTCACGGGACTCTACTGGAGTCTATTCCAGGGCACATAGGGCGAGAGGCAGGGGTACAACCTAGACCATTCACCAGTCCATCAGAGGAAACACATAGACGAACAACCAATCGCACACACATTTACTTCTATGGGCAATTTATTAACATCAATCAACCTAATGTACATGTTTTTGGACTGTTTTTGGAAACAAACATTGGTAAATCATGCTGTAAGCCATGAAGTCTACGCTAGCTGTCTGCCTACATATGTAACTAAATGTTTTCACCAGAAGCATTAGAGCAGGACAGACGTTATTAATGTAGGATAGTCAGATGGTAATGTGCTATTAACATAATGCATACAGAAGTGCCAAATATTTTGTGATGGTCACATGATGCTATCATTGTTAGAGTTTTAACATAAAAAGGGAAAAATATAAAAAGTGTGATTTTATTTATTAGTCATACTTAGTCATAGCTTATTTATATGACTTATTTCTTCTCTACTATTGGCCAAGGGATAATAAAAGTCGATGAAGAATGTAAGGTAAATGGAAGAAATGTTAGTATAGCTGGTTTAAATCTTTGCTGTTTGGCTCTTGGCTAGTTTTAGAAAGACATGATGTAACTAATCTTGCTTTGAATTGTTCTTTTTATTTAAACCCAATAAAACTAAACAATAGCACTGAATTTCAGCAATATCTCATAAATATTAGACCACGTTTTCAGATAGATTCCCCCTACTATCCAATTACTTACCCTAGCTATAAGGGGTGTAATATACAGTGATGTATTGGTGTGCTTTTTTCATTCAAACATTTTTTCAATATTTATTTTAATTTAATTACGTGCCAGCGAAGGGACTGGCAACCCGTCCAGGGTGTACCTCTGTGTGAGCTAAGATAGGCACCAGCAGACCCCAAATTAGGGAATAAGCAGGAAAGATAATTGGGTATTTTTGTATTGTACATCACTGAGACAAAATTTTATTCCTTTATCTAACTTTTTTACTAGATATTAAATTCCAATTTTATTTGTCACATGATTATATGTACAGCATATATTTAAATGTTTTTCTTCACATATACCATCCTAGAAGGCTGGGGTCAGAACAGGAGGCGTCTTGTTTAAGGATTCAACAGGTGGTGGTGGGGATTGAACCCAGGCCTTTCTGGTTTTCCTTGGTGTTTGGGGAGGGGAGGGGGGGTTGCTTTAACCCAGACCTTCCAGGTCTTCAATCAACAAATCGGCGCCTTAACCAATTAGCCCACCACTGCTTAAATATTAAGAATATATTATTTATTGTCAATTTGCCCTCAGACATAGTTGCTATAGTCTGAGGTGCATATTGTTTCCCATATTGTTTTCCTAGATTTCTGACTCTTAAGGCACAACCTAGACTTAAAACTACTAAGTACACAGTGATTAATCACATGGTTGTCCCGGTCTGACAAAGAGAAGGTGTATAGAGGTGTCTGTTTCCACTGACACACACCATAACACAAAATACAGTGAACTGAAAGAACATTCTTAACAGAAAGTAAAAGGCAGATGAAAACAAGTTGTAATAAATCATTCTGTCGAAAACCTATCATTCATTTTTATTTTTTTAGCTTTATTAGCTAGCTTCAAGTCAGCTGGATTGAGGTTCATATATATACTAACTACAGCATAATGTTTGTACAAATGTGTTGCATTGTATCCTTGAAGAACATATCATTTTATTTGGGTTTGTATTAGTCAGTGTAGTGTCACTCAGTGTAGAAGTATAATCTATCCAACTTGTAATTAACTGTAAAATAAATAAAGTACAAGATTAATCAAAAGTAGGATTTAACAGTGCCACTTAAATCGTCACTGCGCAAATAATGATGATGGAACTTGTCAGACCTAAAACAGACATCTACATTCAGGGGAACCGCTAGCAATTTTGGGACCTATGAAAAAATTTGAGATCCCATTCAACATTGTTACTACTAATAAAACAGATCTCTGGGGCCCCCAAAGTGCATTAACCCTCATAATCTTGCTAACTTCCTGCCCCTAAGCGACGTCTCTGGGTATAGTCAAGAAAAATAGTTTGTTTGATGCTTCCTTGGGCGGCGCGGTGGTGTAGTGGTTAGCATGGTTGTGTCACATCAAAAAGGTCCCGGGTTCGATTCCCAGGCCGGGGATCTTTCTTTGCACTTGCGTGGGTTTCTTCGGGTATTCTGGTTTCCTCCTATTATTCAAAAACATGTACATTAGGTTGATTTGTGAGTCAAAATTGTCCATAGGAGTGAGTGAGTGTGTGTGTGTGTGTGTGTGTGTGTGTGTGTTGTGTGTGTGGTTGTTTGTCTATGTGTTGCCCTGCGATGGACTGGCAAACTGTCCAGGGTGTACCCCTGCCTCTCGCCCTATGTGTACTGGGATAGGCACCAGCAGACACCCATGGCCCCGAATTAGGGAGTAAGCGGGTTAAGAAGATGAAAATTAAAAGAAATTTTCCAAAAATGTAAAATGATCTGTACAATATTGTTCTTAATTGATTTTAGATTAAAAAAAATGTTTTTGTTGGCCAAAGGGATATGGATCTTTTAACATCACAGTGTAGGTATCTCAGCCACATAGGCTTTTAAACAATATTTTTTACCTAAACCACATTGACAATGTTTCAGTTTCACTTTTAACCTATTTTATATGGAGCATTCCTTATAGTTTACTTGTTCATTTAATGAGCTTTTCTTTTAAAAAGAGGGGCTTATTTGAGAAACTCTTTTGCTTCTTGAAGTTAAAAAGGTTGTAATATGATCCAAGAGTAAATACTTTTGTTTAAATGGATGCAAACGGTTGCTGGGGCCTTTGTGTGAACAATCACCTGATCACTCTATGCAAACAAGACCTGGAACATCCTCTTTACCTGGCCTTTCTCTGCTGATCAATATCTATACTATGAGAACTACTGCTATTGAATTCTTCCATTCGTTATTTTTATCTGTTTTGTTTTAACCAGCAACAAATAAAGTGTTGTTTCACAATTTCCTCATGTAATGGCTGACACAAGGCGGCGCGGTGGCGTAGTGGTTAGCATGGTTGCCTCACAACAACAAGGTCCTGGGTTCAATTGCCAGGTCGGGGATCTTTCTGTGCAGAGTTTGCATGTTCTCCCCATGCTTACATGGGTTTAGGTCGATTGGTGATTCTAATTGTCCATAGTGAGTGAATGGTTGTTTGTTTTGCCCTGAGATGGACTGGCGACCCAGCTAGGTTGTGCCTGTTGCCCTATGTGCGTTGGGATAGGCCCAGCAGACCCCCGTGACCCGAATTAGGGAATAAGTGGGCAAGAAGATGAATGCCTGACACAATAGTTTTATAGCATTTTCCCTCTCTACTGATCATTAGGTTGGTTTTTGTCAGACTAATAAATGCGGTTTCTTCCTGTATATTCCTGTATGTAAACAACTGGAAGTATATGATTTCGGTGCTTTTTATCAGTTGATGGAAGACATTGACCAACAGTATCTTTGGCTTCAGATTCTCTTTTTAGGTAAACAAATGCTTTATGTCAGAGAAGAAGAAGTGCTTTTCAGGTCCAACTTTGCTCTGTGACTCAAATTTCTGTTTTGGTCTCACATGATTCAATCAGTTTCCGGCCAACAAAGTTCCCTGGTCCTTAAAGTACCGGTAAGTAATTCTAAGGCACCAGACTTCAGATGACACTCCATCTCTTTTTACAGCCCCCAAGAAGCAAAGCAAACACACAGTAGGGAATTGATGCTGTTTGTTGGTCCAGAGTCTTCAGTTTTACACCTTCCTAGTGCCACTATGGGTCACCTGAAAATATCTTCAGAATGATAAAGCGATGCTAGTCCATTGACTTAAAATAGCTTTAGCACTTTTCACACAGCTAAAACCTTGCATAAAGAAAAATAGTTTGAACACGAAATGCATCCATTAAAGTAAAAAAAAGTCTCTCAAACAAAAGCCAATTTCTGTCCTTCCTGTTTTGTTTTACAACTTCTTGGTCCCTGGATTTTTACCTTACTGGCCTCATATTAGTTGCCAATTCATTAAAAAGTTCTTATAAAGAAAGCTGTAAGGATGATACTAGCTACAACTAAGGCTTTCACCTCTCTCCGCACCTCCCCCCCCCCTCCATTAAAGTGTCCTCTCTACTTTCATCATATGGAAATAATAGAGAGGTCAAGTAAATACCCATTCTTGTGGGTGTTGATGGGAGGGGATAAAAGAAGATGGATGTCTCTGGTGTCCACATTGCAGGTGCTTGCTTTTAGGGCTGAATGTTGTCTGCAAGCAGTTTCTCATTAGGAGTTGGAGAGCAGGACAGCCTTCAAGTCTCCTGCATACATACATTGTGCTTTGGACTGTGTAATTTGGGAGCCTAATTTTAGGCAGAGGCAAATCAGATTTTATTCAAAGCAGATCTGAGTCAAATGGAGATTCACCGCAATGCGGCCAGACTTCAAAACCAGCTCATTACTCGCTCTTTTTCATGTCCATAGTGCTGCAAATCTTTTTCCTTCAGAAAAAAGGCAAAAAGATTAGTCATTTGAAGTCTTCCTCTTGAGTTATCCTTGCCACACACTGACTGATATAGGAATACTAACAGGTTTGAATTTATAAAGCGGTCAGTTTATAACACATGCCAGGGTTTTGGAAAAAAAGGTTTTATAATCTGTAGTGGGATTTTAGCCTAGATACATTTTGTAGATGCAACAATGATATGGCTTATAGAATAATATAGCAGGCTAAAGTTTTTTGTTTGCTGATGGAGTTCACTGTGACACAATGATTAGAAGTTATATGTACAAGCCAGGTCTCAGAATTTTTGATAATACAGAATAATCAGAAGAATCCATTTTTTTTCTAATGTTACAAATTTCTAATTCTTGCTATTTAAAAATAAATTTATTAGCAAGAGTTAACAAACGTGCAAGACAAATTAGATGCTATTTAATGCATGGACAATGTCAGTCAGGGTAAATTGTCAAGGCTTTAAAAAATTGTGGCGTGACTATGCAGCAAGTTAAGATTCCTCAAAACTTTAAAGGGAATGTCAGAAGTGAACATGAACAGAACTTGACATGACATTTTCCTATACTGAGTTGTTTACTGCATGTGAAAGTGGGTAGACTAGGATGCAATGCAGCTACACAGAGCAATGTTCTGAGTCTAGATTGATACACAATTCCCCTTAAAACATCTGTTAGAATTCAAATGGAAAACCTCGGCTCTGGGCTCCAAAAGAATAACGTTTAAGTCACATATAGTTTATTCCTAAACAACAGCAGATAATTATATATGGTTATTTAATTTGACTGGATCTGTTTAAGAAAATTATAATCAGGGTCTACAGTTCCATAAAAATAACCTCTACTGAAAGTAAAGAGAACTCTTAGAAGCTAAAACTGAATTAGTTTAGCACTACATACAAATAAATGTCACAGAATACTAAATTGCTTTAATGTATATACCTTGCTGAGTAATCCACATTGCCATAAGGTAGCGAGTAACATACAGGGTATTACAACCACTTAAAAACCCTTTAACCAGCTCCCCTTCAGTCCAAGACAATGAGCTTTAGTGAATGATTTTTAGCATTTGGGATTTTTGACAGATAGTGATCATATAAAAAAAAAGTTGGGTTCAGTTCTTGAAAACCAATCAGGGCATTTCATCTTAACCATCTGGACGTCTTCCATAATGCCACAAGCTCACTGATTATTCATGGAACGGACCTACACCCAAAATCTGCCTCTGCACCACCCAAGCATTCTTGCCCTTTTTTACTATGTCAGTGAGATGGCTTGTTGCTGTACTGTTTTTTTGTTTTTGCGTTCTCTGCGTACTGATCTTAAAGTGAGATAGGGATTGTTGTACGGGAATGAGTGAATGTATGAAGGTGTGTGTCAATTGGTTTGTGAGCATGTTTGTGTGTGCATATGTGATCCTTGAGAGACATGAAACACGTTAAAAAAATTAAGCCTGTTATCCCAATTGTTTTCTTTGCTGTAGCTGCTTATCATTTGTAGACACACACTACATCAATGGCAAATAGCTGTAAATTATGTTTAATAGCTGCTGTGGCAGTAATTTTGTAGCAACATGTTTGGCAATTGATATTTCTTCAAAATGACTGTACAAGCAATCAGACAATCTGTGCTTCTGTATTATATGGTTATGAAAGCAACTGTCAATGTTAATTGATAAGCAGTAATTAAGTGTTTTGTGAAGTTTATCTTTTTCTAAGATGACATAAATCAAATGCTGACAGATTTAACCTTAACTGTAATTCATAAGTGGTAGGCTAGTGGTTAAGGTGTTGGACCAATACCAGAACCGGGGGTTCAATTCCCCCCTCCACCTAGCAACCACTGTGGGCCCTTGAGCAAGGCCCTTAACCCACAATTGCTCAGTTGTAGAAAATAGACCAAAATGTAGGTTGCTCTGAATAAGAGTGTCCGCCAAACTGTAACAGTTTATTACAGATTTTTTTTCAAGGTGTCTCTTCTAATATCTCACAGAATTTTTTAAAAGGTCATAAAGGCTATAAATAGATTTGCAATGAAAACTCTGTATTTAATTTAACAATTTAAAAACAATCTTTTTTTCTTTTGGGAATCGTGCTATGGGTAAGAGAAAAGAGTTGACAGATACTCATTGCCTGTTTCAACATGTCTCTTCCATATGTCTAGGAAGCTTTGTGGGCCATTAGCTTGATCTTTTCTTTCTAAACACTTGTGTAGAACAAATTTTAGAAAGCATTTGTTGTTTTGCGGAAAATCTGTATTGTTTTTATCATGTACTTATGGCTATAAAAACTGTTTATGAATCAAAGGTTTACAGGAAAAGAAATAAAAATCAAAGTAAACTCTTAAATTGAGAAAGGGCAGGGAATGTCATTTTCACCATGTGCTATGCAGTCAAGAGCAATTCTGCAAATCTTCTTAGAGAACAATGTGGTCTGCCTTTCAGTTCACAACCTGTTTTCTTTCTTTTAAAGCTTAAACAAGCCTAAAAGCTTCCCACCTGAATCCTTTACCCAAATATTGTGAGATACCCTCTTGATATTTTAGAGCTTTGCTGTTTACCAAGAGATTTCAGGGATTAGTTCATTCAAGCCATTCCCACTAAAAGAAATGGCTTTTGCACAGGTCATTCAAAAAAGTTTTTAGTGATACCACTGTATATTTTTGTTAGGAATTCTAGGAAGTCTTCAGCAACTTTTTCTTGAACAAACCACAAAAATATTGCACCTTGAGGAATACTTAGAATTTTTTTCACACATCATTTAAAAAATCATTTTTTGTATATGCAACCACAAGTCTTTTACGACTACTTTTACTTTAATATTAAATGACGGTACATTAATGATGTGCCATAAACAGTGGTATGTCTATCTATTTAAGGTATTTATATGGGTGGTGCAAAGTGTTTGTCCTTTGTCAATGAAGAAATTCCATAGTTTAAATTTTTGCTTATGCATAGAGTGTCTGTAATGTTTTTCATCCATTTTCTAACGCCAATATTTTTCATTGGTTTTTGCTAGTTTCAGTTGCTACATATATTTATATGCATGGAATATAGCAGTTCATATAATGAAATAAGTGACTTCCTGCTAAATTATGCTTACTTAACTTAACCTAATATCTCTCTCTCTCTCTCTCTCTCTCTCTCTCTCTCTCTTGTGAAATAAAAAAACAAAAGAAAGCCTATTTGCAGTGACTGACCCTTACAGTCGAATAAGTATGGAAAGATTGTGCTTCCAGCAATGGTTTGTCTAGGCTGATTTACTTCACTTTAGTCTGGTGCTTCATGTAAAAAATGATCTTCATGTGTAGCCAGGAACAGGTTGTTAAAACCATTTCTGCTCGTATTGTTGGATATTTCATCACTATTTGTAAATTCCAATCATATTGTTGAATTTTACTAGTGGGTTTAAAAAAGTTTGCTTAGAACTTAAAAGCTTACAAAAATCTCTAGATAAAAAAAAAATTATTACAAAATAAGTCTATGTAAAATATATTTCCTGAATTTCACAGAATGACTGCATGGCTATTAAATCAAGTAAGTTGTGTTGCAGAAATTAGAGATTCATATGGTGGAGTTCCTTCACATAAGGAACTGAGACGAAGACTGGGAGATGCATTTCCCTTCTTCTACACTGAGTGGCAGGAGATCTGTTGTGAATATTTTTGTCTTGTGGTTGGTCTTTCTCTCCAAGGCTATTTGCTTTAATGCATCTCAGCTGCCTTCACTCCCATTGTAACAGAAACCAAGGGCACAAAATCCATGAGTTTAGCCCTGGTGCTGTTTCTTATAAGGCAAAAATATCTGGTATGAGTTGACGTATAATTTCTGGTTTAGTGTGTTGAGTAACATTTCCCCATTGTAGCTGGTGTTCTCTAGTCATCTCCACACTTTGACAATATTTAAATTTTATATGCAGTATTTGCAAAGGCAGACTATTTTTTATACTTGAGTCTGTCTGACATGTCATTGCACTGTAAGGGGTATTCCACAACATGACTGATGGGAAAAATGTCCCATTCTTCCTGCACATTTTACAACCTCAAGTAAGAACATATTTTCATCTCATGTTTTAATCTGGAAAAAAGTACACCGGTGTTTGTTTTTGTTTTATTTGAGAGGTGTCCAACTCTGTGCACACCATGCCTGGTGGTATCATTACTCATCTTGAAAAGCTTAAATATACACACCTTTGTAAACCAGACTCTGCTTTTCAAAATATATAGAAATTATGTGATGCCTGCTCTGAGCTTCATCTAACAGCTTTTTACATTTGACATTAATGAAAAAGAATCTTGTTGTCCAGAGATTCCACTCACAGTTCTCTTGCTCTTCCAGTGGACACATCCATATGTGCTTCTTCCAGCTGATGAATCTCCCGTATGAATCAGAGCTAAGTTTCAGGCCAGGCTTGAATGTATGTGTTGGACTGGGCCACACATTTCTGGAGACCACACAGGTTTCCTGCCTGACGGCCAACTCTCTCTGCTGCCCTCCATCTTCGTCTCTACATGTCTCCTTGGAGATGAGGTCATAAGTTCAACATCAGCAGGAAATATGGACATGACAGTAGCTTAAAAACCTGCAAAATTATTTTTAAAAGGAGGGTAAAGAATAATTATCATAACTAATCATATTAACCATTATTAATAAAAAATGTTTAATTAATGTATAAATATATAATATTACTTTACAATTGTATTCTTTTGCCCAGATTAAAATGTTCAAAATAGTGAGATAAAACATTTCCAAATTTCCATGCAATTCCTCACTAATGATTATTGTCATAATTATACTATACCATACAATGCAATGCGCCATATTTTTTCTTTCTGGGAAAACATCTGCATTTTGTTGTTTCTTTGATTTGATTATGAAAAAGATGGCCTATTTCTTGCTGTAGTTCATTATGTCAATGTTAATTAAAATACAAACCGATTCCTGGGAACACTACAGAATCAACACTCTGCTCTGAATCATGCATACAACCAAAATATTCCAATAGTTGCCTGCTTATGACTTTTTCGTCTGAATTCCTAACATGTGCTTTCAACCTGCTGTCCTGGCTGTGTTATTAAAGCCACACTGGAGAAAAGTCTTAGTGAGGATGAAATGACCCTTAACCCGTTGCCCTTCTCCATCCTATGCTCCTACAAATATACAGAAACACAGATTATTTAATTACCTGTGGTCAATTGCTGTAGCAAACGTGCAAACAGCCAAAAGTCACTGTTAACAGGAAAGACATAGAGAATGGTGGCAGGGTGTGTGTGTGTGGGGGGGGGAAGGGGGAGTTCATCTGTAGCACTGAAATCTTGTTGTTGTAAATGAGTTTATCATACCACCATGGTTGGCCATAAATGACCTCAGCAGACATGCTTTTGTAGTAAGCTAAACCAATAAGTATTTGCAGGAAAGAAAACAGAGTTTGCAGTGAGCAGCACTACTCCTGCACCATAAATACTGTTGGCTTTAACATCCGACATGTGTGGTGAGAGGTAGTGTGTGGGTTTGTGTGTGGGATTGTGTAAATGGAGGCGTTGCGTCAAAGCGGTACATCTGTAGGCACGGAAGACGGCTCCCTCTACTGTGGAAAGGGACTTCCATACATATTTGCATTTCCACCGGGCTTCTAACCCAGAACAGATGTCCACAGTAAACTGCACTGACCCACAGAGGCCCCTCCAGTGTGGCTAGGCTCTGGACGCCAGGCTGTGAACGGCTGGGCCACTCAACACCTGATCAAACTGAGAGTTTTACAATAAGGAGGTGTAAAACTTTTTCTTGGTGTACTCTAGAGCCAGAGGTCTTTCAGAAACAGCAATATATTAAAGTCTAATTGGGTAGAGCAACAGACTACAGGCTCCTACAGGAAGGTTATACAGGCCTTGTCTTATAAACTCTGGTGCCATGCAATGAACTAGGAATACTAAACTCTGAAATATCTGTATTGGGATATTTGTAAGATCTATTTTATCATGCAGTTACCTTAATTACACTACCCCCTTGAAGATTACAAACCATTAAATCTTCTTATTGACTTTCCCCTTATTTATCTGTAGAACAATCTAGTACAATGAAATACAATAGATGTGCAATACAAATTAAAATTGATGTTTAATAAATCAGTACTAAATATTAGAGGCAATGCTTTAGCCCACAATGGTTTCAGTATAGCTAGGAACAAAAAAATGGCAGTTGAGTCCATTGTGAGGTCAAGTCTCTTAGAGGGCGGCACTCTGATGAACGAAAAAATTCTGATACTGATCATGAATGGCACATTTATAAAAGACACAAACAAATGGAACCAAAGGAAGGCTATCCAGTCCTTTTCTGTTTTAATTGTGGTCTTCTTATTTCAGCCAATGAAGCGGAGTAAAGACCTGTTTGCATGCTATTAAACAATATCCAGGTCAGATAGGAGTGTAATCTACTCAGCATGGCTTAAGTTTATTTTGCTGGGAAAGCTACAACAATCAAAAACAATATTTATAGAGAAAAATCAGCCAAGTAGCCTATTTGTTTCCCAGAACTTTGACTACAATTTTGTATAAACAAAACACTGTTCTATAAATTAGAGTTATCCCTTATCATTGCAGCATTTTGGTGATAGAAATATTAATATCTACGTTTTTCATCCAATGTCACAAAGAAATATGCAGAAGTGTAGACAGTATAGGGCAA
The DNA here is from genome assembly GCA_026260255.1 of Pseudolaguvia tuberculata. Lineage (NCBI taxonomy): Eukaryota > Metazoa > Chordata > Actinopteri > Siluriformes > Sisoridae > Pseudolaguvia > Pseudolaguvia tuberculata. The sequence goes on along the minus strand of JAOTRA010000002.1, from coordinate 7,276,634 downwards.
ATATCCTTTAAATCTCTCTGCGGATTTACTTTATACACCTTGGTGGTCGCACTAGCATATTAAAATAGCATTATTTTTTTCCCCTTGACCCCTGTTGATGGCCTCACTACGGCAATGTCCTCTTCAGAAACACAGCAGCTGGCTGCATTTAGGAAGCAGGAAGCAGCTGTCAGAAACGCCCGCTGCATGCATGGCTATCACAGACCTGGCCTGTTTGTTTTTAAAATGGACATTATTCTGCAAGTGAATTGCAGCAATGCCTGAGTCTGCTTAGCAGACACCTCAAATGCTCCTCTCTGGAAATGTACTGTCATCAGTGTGAGAAGGACAGCAAGAGGGATGAGGCCCCTACTCCACTCCACATTATGTTAAAATGTTTCAAATAGGACTTTTCAACTTTTTAAAATCAGTAACAATTCTTATAGCCGACTTACCACTACAAAGCAATTATTTTAGAAAACTATTTTGTTATTGTATATATATA
>JAOTRA010000002.1:7172447-7182807 GCA_026260255.1 Pseudolaguvia tuberculata | reverse complement strand
GTGTGTGTGTGTGTGTGTGTGTGTGTGTGTGTGTGTGTGTGTGTGTGTGTGTGTGTGTGTGTGTGTGTGTGTGCTTAGCAGGTGTTCACATGTTCTATGGGGATCATCCATTTTTTGCAAACTGTAATTCAAGCAATAAAGACCCTTACACATGATGTAGTGCATTTAATTCTTTATGTACTAAAATATATAAAAACACTCACACCTGCCAATCCAGTGGCAACATAAAGTAATGAATGTATGGATCAAAAGGAGCAAATCTCCTGTCATCTTCCACACAAAGTAATGAAAAATCTCATGCAAACTTTAAAAAGCAGTCAAACGGATCTGCTTATAATGGCTCCTTATTTTGTGCTATGGCATACCTTAAAACAGAATGTGTACTTTCTACCCAATTGTAATCATATATGTAATAAATAAATGAATTTGAACATTTTGACAGCAAATACTTCCTTATCCCATATAGTGCATGAACAAGGTGAGTTTGTACACATGTACTTATATCTGATGGATCAGAGTAACAACGGCATGCTACTGAAGTCAATTCAGTATTTAAAGCAGGGACGGATCATTTCATTGCAGCTTTTCAATAGAATTAAGTCATGTTTCCTGTTGGTAAATTTGCCCACCAATGAACAACAATATTGAGATTCCATTGTGTAGCGTAGTGCTTTTTCAACACAGTTTGACTGCCTGACCAACAGATACTGGGCAGAAAATATAGAAAGTAACTGTATAATTAAACAAAAAAAGCAAAAAAATCAAAGACAGAATTGTTGTATGTTTTAAATTCTAAAATGTATGAATGTTTGAATTATGAGTATAACAACTTGCTTAAGTTAAAGTTAACCATTTTGGAGGCCTTAATTTAGGTTCTCAATTGTGAGAAACCCCATGATTTCAAGTCACTATATGGCTGTCTTTTTTTTTTTTTTTTTTTTTAGAAAAACATACAAATATCTTCCAGTTATAAATTACAAGGTTATTCATGTTCCAGGCTATTGCAACCCCTAACGGGAGCAGCCGAAGGACAAAAAAAAAAAAATTCATGTTCCAGGCTATTAGAATGTAGTAGTCCAACTCATTCTAGCACTTTTCCATCTCCTACATTTGCAACCTTGTGTAAGCCATTTTGCTTTTGTATGAATTAGAAATAGTAATGTAAAATTGTTAACAATAAATCTGCAAATAAAATAAACAGATCTGCACCAATAGTTTCTACTACAATTAGAAGAAAAAAGAAGTATTTTCATCACAAATGATCATGACTATAAAAGGCCTAAAAACAATCCAAGGCCTTATGCTGCTGTGTAACACTGGCTCCTCCAAAAGTTCCCAAATATCTTGCCCCTATTTGCCCTGTAAAATGCTGATTTCACTTTAGCTACAGGTCCTGGGGCTAGAGAGAGTCGAACACTGTCCTCTTTCACAGAATGTAACTAGGGGTCTTCATCCATGTCATCCAGGTTGGGAGCCATGATGAAGTGTTTAGGGTAGACCAGACTGTGCTCATCAGCAAACTCCTCCCAGCGTGCATCATCGCTCTCGTGGGTAATGTAGCGCTCGCCTCGTCGGGTCTCAAACTCCCGCAAGTCTAGCCATGTCTGGTAGTCCTGGGACAACAAAGAAAAGCTAATATAAACAAACCAGGCTACAAGATGTACAGTGAAGTGGAGGCATCGTTGTAATGCCACACTATGTGCTGTGATGTCGCACCTGGAACCATGGATGACTAAGGGACTTGTCCACACTGTACCGTTTCCTCATCTTTACTTGAAGGAGGTTATTGATGAGATCTGTGGCTGTGGGTAACACAAAGACAAAACTCTAAAATAAGTTTCAAATAGAATCAAATCAATTTTATACTCTGCAGGAAAAAAGGGTCAGGATAAGATAACCAACATGTTATCATAACAGTCAGATGAATGCGGTGCAGTATGTTTAAATGGTTAACTAATCCAGGGATAAATAAATCTAAAAAGAATTATGCTGAATGTAAATTCTCGATGAAATAGGGGTAATAGTTAAAACATTTAGTCAGCTCAGAAGATGCGTTCACCACAGAAGGGGAATTGGGAGGTGGGATGTGGGTGGTGCAATGACTCATTAAAGCTGAATAGTCTGAGATCGAGGTATTGTAGACAGACACGGGGGTGAGAAGCTTTCATATGTCAAATAAACATGTCAAAATCTACTGTATGATTTTGTGCATCAACTGCAGCCAACTAACCTTAATAATAAAATTATAAACAGACACTCAACCATTTACACTCAACCAATACATGACGAATGAATGCTAATGTTGGGCAAAATCTCTGGCACTTAAGCTGATGATGTATTCATCAGCTAGATTATGTATCAAACCACTTTATTTAAAGAAGATGGTTCATCTTTACAGCTCTGTGTTACAGTGTTGAAGTAAAATATTGTGTGGCACCAACTTCTATAATTGAGCTAATAGGATGCTTAAGCATGATGTCAAGTAAACATGCGAACTCCGCACAGATAGATCCCTGGCCTGGGAATCGAACCCGGAACCTTCTTGTTGTGAGGCAACCGTGCTAACCACTACACCACCCTGCCCCACCAGTAGTGTTTAATTCTTGTTAATAGATGAATCCACTTAACTGTTGTTATTAATAGGCTTTTTTGTACACTTTTAAAAGGAAGTCTGGAGAACAAGGTAGTCGCTTCAATCTGAAATATTGTTGTTTTTTTAAATGTTAAATGAATGTTTTTGTTTAGTCTGGTGGAATACATAGGTAAGGTTTTTGTACCTTCTGTTGATATCTCCTTCCAAGGCAATGGTGGATACATAAAGGCTGCATTCTGGATCTGATCATTAATATCTTCATCCTCATTAAAGGGAAAGGTACCACTCAGGCTGACGTAGATGATAACTCCCACTGACCACATGTCCAGTGAACGGTTATAACCTTTACTACGCAGAACCTCAGGGGCCAGATACGCTGGAGTACCCACCACAGAGCGGCGGAACGACTTCTCACCAATTATGCGAGCAAAACCAAAGTCGCACAGTTTCACCTGTAGAAACAGAGAAATGGAAAGCCATGATTTTAAAAACTCTTTCAGGTGTCTTTTCAGGGAGAACTTGTAGCAAGATTACCTTACCTGAGGGAAAGGCTCTGCTGATGCTAGAAGGACATTTTCTGGCTTCAGATCACAATGAACAATGTTTTTGAAATGGAGATGTCTCAATGCCACCAGTATCTATAATCAGATTTTAAAAAATGCATTAGATGCAATTTTAGGCCTTACAATGAATTGGGGTTACAAGATAAAAAAGTAATTTAGTTACTTAAATCAAATCAAATGAAAAATTCCTATATATTTTCAGAAAAACAAATACACATCAGAACATATATAGATACTAATTGGAGGCTGCAGACCCATAGCTACATGATAAATCTCCTGTTATTTCCACCCCTATTAAGGCTGTCAGTTCTACTCATCCCACAGACTTAAGCAATGACGCACTTTGTTCAATCAGAACAAAGTGATAAGTTTAAGTCAATCTGGATAAAAAACACGCAGTAAGCCACCTGAGAAAAAATGGGTGAAGCAAATAAAGAGTTCACCTGTGTAACGAGGAACTTGGTGATGCGCTCGGGCAGTCTGCTCTTCTCACTCGACAGGATCATCTCCAACATATCCCCGTGCAGCTTCTCCATGACAACAAACACTCGCTCTGGGGTCTCAAACATGCACTCCAAATTAACAATCCCAGGATGTTGCAAGTTCTTTATAGGTAAAAGGAAACAGATGTTATAATTACCATAGCTGTCTGCATGCTTTTCTACAGTCTCATCATGCTCTGATGTTCTTACCTGTAAAATGGCTACTTCATTTCGAAGCTGGCTTTCCTGTTTGGTAGGAAACCTCATTTTGTCGATTACCTTTATAGCTACATCTCTGCCTGTTTTCCTGTGTTTTCCTTTTAAACACAAAAAAAACTTTGTTAAGCTAAATAGTTTTGTTTAGAAAATAAGAATGCACATAATTATGCAAAAGGGAAATTAATAAATAATTGATAACAGTACCTCCATACACAATGCCAAACTGGCCTGATCCCAAAACCTCATCAGCAAAAATCTGGTAAACAGAACTGATGTCCTAAAAACAAACAAAAAAATGTTCCATTACTTATCCAACTATATTAACGTACCGTTGATAACCACACATATAGAGATATTTCAGTATTTGTTCTTGCGTTAGAGATAGTGATGGGTGTTTAACAAAATGTGGTTGTTTTACAAAAAATGCTGAAGCGTCACATTGCTTGTAGTAATAACAGTGACTGAAAAGCCTCGATGGTGAAGTCTGCAAAACACTGACTCACCACATTCTCCTGGATTTGACTGTTAGATACAGAAATGCTCATGGACAGTTCCTCTGGGGAGACACAAAACAAGATATTTCAATGTAAACTGATTTATAAATCTAAAAATAAGAATAAGGAATGATTTCATGGACAGTGAACAGGAATAAATGCATAGATTATCTTCTTCTCCTTTCGGCTGCTGCCGTTAGGGATCACCACAGCGGATCGCTCTTCTCCACATTACCCTGTCCTCTACATCTGTCTCTTTCACCCCAACTACCTGCATGTTTTCCCTCAGCACATCCATAAACCTCCTCCTTAGTCTTCCTCTTTTCCTCTTGCCCAGAACCTCCATCCTCAGCATTCTTCCACCAATATCCGGTAGGAAATTCTGAGTTGTGATCCGCATATTTGATTTGCCATGCTTTATGCTATATGCCCTTCCTAACAAATGCATAGATTTTAAAATTGCACAAAAAGAAGTACTAAACGGGGAAGTGGTAGCACAGGTATGGACTACTAATCAGAAGATCGAGGTTCAATTCCCAGCACCACCAAATTACCAATGTTGGGCCTTGGCGCAAGGGCCTTAAAACCCAAATGCTGTTGTATAAAAGAGATAAATGAAAGCTTAATTGTTTCTTATCTTGAAGAATGCCTAGTATTTATGCGGGACACTTTTGTACCCAATTAACATTATTTGAGAAGTAGTGAAATGGTTTTTGCTTCTGGCCAAAGCTTAAGCAAATGCAATCCAGATATTGCCAAAATTTTAACAGAATTTAACAAGCATTTAATGCTGGAAATTAAGTATAAATAAGTAGGTCGTTTAGCTGGAGACTATCCTACTAAACCTGCTCAAACATACAGCAGCTCGCCTGCATCGTTTTTGTTTGCAAAGCAAATAGAAAGAGTCATCATGATTACAGTATTTGCCTTATACAAATCTAAGAACATGCTAAAGTTAGTTCAAGCTCTTACAGCTGTATGTATAACTGATCATGTTGTGAGCTAAAGATGAAGGCAGTAGTTGAAAGTAAGCTCCACTTTCTGGTTTTGAAACAAATCATTTTATCCTGCTGTCAAGCAAGAGTGTAGAGTGGACACTTTTTGATGAGCTCATTGAAGCCATGTGCTCACTTCTATTATTTAATTGTATACTAGAACAATGATTAAAATATTCAGGGGTATTTATGTTAAGAATTAGCAAATGGAAAATTCCTTTAGAAATAAATCAGAATTTATACAATTTTCAGTTAATCATTCAATGATTATTATCATTCCGTGTTAGCTAGCATAAATATCTAATTGTACTTGGCGCTAATTAACTGTTATTTTTGTGAATTCATAGTTTATTAATTAGTACTGTTATTAAACGTACTTACTGTGGTCTTTGCCCTGACCTGCGGCAGCACCCACACTCGGCTGAGGTGTCACTGGAACGGGCATGAGGGCTTGGCGTATGGCCATCTCCCAGCCCTGTGCCACTTCCTGTCCAACACCGGAGGCAGCCAGCATGGGGTTATGCATCTGAAGATGGTGACCACCAGTGTTCTCCCCAACATAATAGACCATAGTAGCTGTGATAATCTCAAAGCAGTGTGGATTTCCCCCCATGGCAAGATTACTAAAATCCCGTGCTGCTTCCACCTGCAGGATCTCAGACAGGGGAATCTCCTGAAAAAAACAGTGAAGGATATTCAGATATAAAGGACTGGCATAAAGGACTGAGTTTACTTAAAAAACTATGTAACACACTCTCTTTAACTTAATACTATAGCTAGATGTTATAATATAATAGACATTCTCTAAAACGTTCATGTCAGGATGCTGAAGAGAGATAAACATAGTACGTCCCCAGTAAGTCCCCAATCCCTTCAGCAAAGCCAATACTATACCTTAAGCTCTTTTGAATAAAGAGCAAGTTTGGAGATCATGTAGTCCAGGGTCCTCATTGTTAAGAACATGATCTAACAAACCTCTTATATACCTTGTATCCTTTCTGATGGTATAATGTAAAATAAAGCAAACCGCTTTCTAGTGACATTTGCTTTGTCCTCCTACTTTTCTCAAACGAAAGAGTGAAACAGAAGCTGTGACCAATAGCAGCTTTCCTGAGTTTCACATCAAGTGTTTGTGGTTGGAGGGTGGACCACATGATCCAGCCCACTGAAGAGCTCTATGATTACAAAGCAGCGATCTGAAGGTCTTCATGACTTCATGCTTGAGTCTGTGAGTGTGTGTGTGTGTGTATGGTGTGTGCGTGTGTATGTGTAAGCCCATGCTGCCACTGTGCTGCGGATGGCCACTACATGGTAAAAGGGGGTGGTCTGGCTGAGGAATGGTTATGTGGAGACAGGATTGAAGTCCCCATAGGCAATAAAAGAGGTGGGGAAACCAAAAGTACGGGGTTACTGTCTTCAAAGGACCATGGTATAAATTCCAAATGTATAAAACAGACACAGTTTTTCGCTCTTGACACATGGCCACCAGAGCATACAAATGAATATAAGTGAAAAACAGTGGTTACTAAAAAAAAAGTAGCAAAAGCAACCAGTCAGCAGCTCAGTTGAATACAGGTCTGTCTCATTATGTCCATTCAGAGGTTTCTGAATAAAAAAAACAAAGTGTGGAAAAGAAAGTCCGGCTAGAGGAAGAAAATGACCTAAAATACAAAGGACCTTGGCTGCTGGCTGCTTCTTTTTTTTTTTTTTTTTACAGAAAACATTTGAGGTATAAGGACCAAAGATAGTTCATCTCAAAATGAAACAAAATTTACAATTGTAATATTGCGCATTAAATACATAATAAATAAGAACTGGTTATGTTACAAAGTCAAAACAGATCCAAAGAATCAAAGAGCAAGAAATGGTAAAATACTGTGATTAGGCAGTTAGGCATAACTGTGCAGTGAACTTAAGTAAGGGATTGCCCACACTGGGACTGCCCACAAAACAACAGAATGAAAGAAGACACCACATGCCTTTCTTAGTAATAACTACTCGAATGTGCTGGTGATATGGTGTTAGATGTCTGTCTGGATGTATACTAAACTATTAGAGGTTAAGGCCCTAGTTTTCCTTTGGGACTCATACACATGCACCTCTATATTTGTACAAATATTTGCATGCAGAATTATAACCGAGCAATAAGGTAAAAAACAAAAAAAAACTAAGAGCTTTGGTTTAAGATTTTTTAAATTAAAAGAATCTTATTTACATAAACATTTTTGTTTCTAGTTTGTAATTCGATTAGTCAACTTCAGTAAAGCTGAAATACATTATGATTACATCTTAACTTCCCGAATTAGGGAATAAGCGGGTAAGAAGATGAATGAATGAATGAATGAATGAATGAATGAATGAATGAAGTGTGGTATTAAGATTGTGACTAAAATCTGGAATAGAATGTTAATATTAAAGACATGCTAATGATCGGGTGTCCCAATGCTTTTGTTCCTGTAGTATAATTTAAAGTAAGTATCAGTTGCTTACAAGATTGTTGTCTGCTGGTATAGTGCACCATCCATCCCTCCCTGACCAAAGTGAAGCTTCTTCTTTTGGTATGTTTAATAGACAATTACATATGTATATTATTCTAATAATTCGGATTATAGGCATAATAGAAATTAGCATGTGGCATTTAACTTGATTACAGTTTATATCTCAATAAAAGTTGTAATCTAATTTATTATAATGACCTCAGATGCACTATGACTAGCTCTGAAATGTTTTGTTTTGTTCTGACCCCTCTTCTGTCTCATAAAGTAAAACCAGTTCAGCAGTGCCGGGGATGGTTGAAGGGACGCTGACCTTATTAAGTCCAAGCAACCTTTCAACTAACTCTTTAAGCTAATATAGTAATCATGACTGAAAATATTTCCCAGTACAAATCAATTTCTTACCTTGTAGAACTTGGCTCCTGTGTCATTCTGAAACAAAGTAAGACTTTTGCTATCCAGCCTCCAAAAGTGCCTTTTTCTCTAAAGACATTTCAGAATAACAATCAACAAATGGCTAATTTCTTAACTGTTGAAAAAATACTGTGAGACACTATATGACCAAAAGATTGTGGACACTATCAGCACAACCTAAAGAATTCCTAAAATCCTACGCTAAAATCTGTTGTCACTGAAAGCTATTTTATGTACAAGTACAATCTTTTGACATTTAATACTGCACAAGTGGGGTTTTAGGGCGGCGGGGTGGTGTATTGGATAGCACGAGCGTCTCACAACAAGAAGGTCCCAGTTTCGATTCCTGAGCCGGGGATCATTCTATGCGGAGTTTGCATGTTCTCCCCGCGCTTGCATGGGTTTCCTCCGGTTTTCTCCAACAGTCCAAAAACATGCAGATTAGGTGGATTGGTGATTCAAATTGTCTGTAGAAGTGAATGTGTGTTTGAATGGTTGCTTGTCAATGTGTGAGATGGACTGGTGACCCGTCCAGGGTGTACCCCTGCCTCTTGCCCCATGTGTGCTGGGATAGGAGCCAGCAGAACCCCGTGACCCCGAATTAGGGAATAACCTAAAATCTGGAATAGTATGTTAATATTAAAGACATGCTAATGATCGGGTGTCCCAATGCTTTTGTTCATGTAGTATAATTTAAAGTAAGTATCAGTTGCTTACAAGATTGTCTCTGCTGGTATAGTGCACCATCCATCCCTCCCTGACCAAAGTGGAGCTTCTTCTTTTGGTATGTTTAATAGACTGCACTACACGCATCAACGGGATATTAGTGCTAGTGGATGGGCTAACCAGAAATGTTAGAGAAAACAAGAAATGATTAGGCTTCACACATTCCAGCTCACAGGAATACAGAACTCTTATTAGAAATATCATTTTAATCAACTTTTTAATTTAAAAATAACTTTTTATTTCATCAAAAAACATTTGCTGTTGAAAAAAATAGCAGTTACTGCATAACTTAAACCTCAATAACCACAAGGGTTTCAAATACATACTCTAACCTTTATCATGCAAATCAGTATCTACATACCTAATCTGAGGTGCTTTGACAGGCTCTTCGTCTTTCTCATGGTCTGAAAACGGAAAGTCCCGAAAGACCTTATCTTCGGGTGTAGAGGGCTCCTCTGAGTCGTCCTGTCCTCTGCTGCTGTCACTGTTGACATCACTGATATCCACCTCCATAGTGGTGTCTGAATCAGGTGCCAGACTGGCTGGCTCTGAACACATAAGAACACATAACATAGAGAAACACTTAAAAAACTATTAATCAAGTTACTTATACAGTACAAAAAAGGTCTTGTACCTCCATTGAAGATTACTTCCCCGAGACAGTCTTTTGGTACCTTTGATGCACATCGTTTGTGACAGTTAAATTTGCAATCTAACAGAAATAAAACATACACTTATATAACAAGTGTATTATTTCTCTATGTAACATAATATGCCTATCCTCCAAGAGAAGAAGAAAGACTCACCCTTGCATTGCATGCCCTGGCGAAACAGGCCTTTGAGCAGGCGTTTGCAGTACTGACATATGGTGGGGCGCGTGTAAGTGTGGATGACAAAAGTGTGTGGTACTTTTACTCTCCCCAGCACCATCTTCTCCATCCAGATGGGCCGACCGCTCCATGATGGAATCCTCTTCCCTGCTTCCTGGTGGGGACGCTGTTGCTGTATATCCCACAGTGGAAAAGGAAATTAAACATAGAATCTTTCCAAACTGTGCCATGATAGACTGTTACAGGGTGTTTCCTTAACAGATGTTTTAAACAACAGAGCTGAATGTTGTCACATTCACAGGAAATAGAAATTGTTAAAGCAAAGTCTTTTAACTTTTGCTTTAAAACAGACCACAGCAGCTTTGAGCAAACCTGACTCAACCTAGTGTTTGCCACATACAGTACAGTGTGTTTGGGCACTACAACACAGAATAGAGCCCACAGAGACATCCTTTTTTTTTAACATTCTGATGCAGCTATTAAGAGGATGAAGAGTGGAAAGGCAGTTGGACCGGATGACATTTCAGTAGAAGCGTGGAGATGTTTAGG
>JAOTRA010000002.1:7140711-7158229 GCA_026260255.1 Pseudolaguvia tuberculata | reverse complement strand
CGGTCGCTGGTTTGATTCCATGTGCAAGGGGTCTTTCTGTGTGGAGTTTGCATTTTCTCAGAGTACTCTGGTTTCCTCCCACAGTCCAAAAACATGTACATTAGGTTGATTGGTGATTCTAAATTGTTCAGAGGACTGAAGGTGTGTGTGAGTGGTTGTTCAGATGTATGGCCCTGCAATGGACTGGCGACCTGTCCAGGCAGCGGCTAAGAAGAAGAATGAATGAATGAATGAATTATTGAATGAATGAATGAATGAATGAATGAATGAATTAAGTCCTTTAGGTTAACGTTTTTTTGAGTTGTAGTAAGTTTAACAGTGAGAGACAAAATATATCATCCAGATAAAACTTATTACATGATTTCCATTTAAATAAGTGAAAAGTATTTACTCTCTTCTTAAACCATGAATTTCTTGTAGTTGGTGACCAGGACTGAACACATCTCAGCAGAGATTTTGTCCCACTTCTGTAGATCTAATCAAAGCCATTAAGGTTCAGCGACTGATGTCAAACCATAGCTTCCTCCACAGATTTTTAAGGGATTAAGTTTTGTATATTGGCTATGCTACGGTCATGCTGGAATCCCATTTTCAATGTCCTGGTTAAGGGAAGGAGGTTCTCCCTCTATTTGATGGTACGTGGGCCCACACATCATCTTTTTGATGCAGTAAAATAGTCCTGTCCCCTTAGCAACAAAACACCTGGAAAAGCATAATGTTCTATCTCTATTGACAGTGTGGATGATGTTCTTGGGATCATAGACAACCTTCCTCCTCCAAACATTGATGCTGTTGAAACGTTGATGTTGAATTCAGAATCGGTCTCACTTGACCACCACACTTTCATCCAGTTTCCCTTTGAAATCACCAAATTCAGTGAAAGAAGTAGGAAAGCACTGGAAATGTGCTTCGGCTACATATTTCACTGAATTTAACAAAGTAACCACATACTATATGTTGGAATTTTAAGGGCAAGTGGCTTTAAGGTTTTACAGTTTTGTGATTATAAGTTTGGAAGTGATGAAGATGGACAGGATGAGAAATGGGTTTATCCTAGCGCATGTAGGATGTTTTGGAGACAAGGTGAGAGAGACTAGGTTGAGATGGCTTCGGACATGTGCAGAGGAGGGACATACAGCATATTTGTAGAAGAATGCTGAGGATGGAGCTGCCAGGCAGGAGGAAAAGAGGAAGATCAAGAAGGAGGTTTATGGATGTGGTGAGGGAATTAATTACAAGAATCTCAACAGTCCAAAATTATTTAACATATTTAGCTTTTTCTTTCAGTTCTGTAAGTGATTCTATATGATATCGTTTATTGGGCCAGGCCTACTGCCAGTACCAGAAAGAAAAAATCTGGATTAAAATGGTTTACAGAAACATAAGAAAAAGACTGTATTTGAAACGCTGTGATTGAAATATTCTGTGTTCTCATATTTGTTATATTACATATTATATTACACATGACATTAAAATATTTGCAATGAAATGGTGACTGTGGTAGAAATTGGGAAAAATAAAAAATATAAATAGGGTTTAAACAGCGATGCTTTCCTATGTGATAAATGTAAAAACAACTCGGCTCAAATACTACATCATGCAGTCATTTAATATACATAATTCTCACATTTTTATATTTCCCCCAATAGTATATCTCCGTTTACATGTTTGCATACCTATTTAAGTAATGCCAACAATAATACTAATAATAATGTTTACTAATGAACAGAATCCATACTGGAAATCAGCTTAAGACACTTAATAAGTGAGGTGACATTTGAATTATGTTTATTCATCAAAGACATTAAAATCTAATATAAAGCTAGTTCATATTTTAGTAGGATCGCTTGACTAACCGACAGACATGTGGAAATTAATACTATGTACATACAGTGATGTGAAAAGGTGTTGGCCCCCTCCCTGATTTCCAATCTTTTTGCATGTTTGTCACACTTTAATAGTTCAGATAAAACTAATGTAAATATTAGTCAATGATAACATGAGTAAACACAAAACACAGTTTTTAAATAAAAGTTTTTATTATTAAGGAAAAACAAAATCCAAAACTACATGGCTCTGTGTGAAAAAGTGTTTGGCCCCCTGTTGAAACATAAGTTAAAATTTGTTTCATCACACCAGAGTTCAATTTCTCTAGCCACACTCGGGTCTGATTACTGCCACGCCTGTGTGCAATCAAGAAATCACTTAAAACATGCAAAAAGATTGGAAATCAGGAAGGGGGCAAACACTTATTCACACCACTGTATGTAGACAGGTCAGTTATAACTTTAAACAGCTATTCTCTTAGAAGATCTGCTAATAACCCTTAAGTGTTTGAGGTTTTATAGTTACATTAATACTTGTATATAAATAAATTAGTATTTGAAACAAATGGCAAGAAACACTAACAGAATCTCAGTGGAAGGATCTGTTTCACAGATGGTCCTTGAACAGCCAAAAATCCTTTTAACTTTGGGGAAAAAAAGGCATTTGTGGCAATCACACACATTTCTTTTATGAAGCAACAGCTCTGAAAGGAAGGAAAAAAGTTTAACACATAAGAAACGTGTTTGTAAAGACCACTCATCAAGTGCACAGATTACCAAAAAGTCACTTGTTATTTCTAATCATCAAAATTCTGCCAAAGCAAACCATAAAAGAAAAAATAGAAGGAACTTGCTTATTAGCAGGTGAACATCTTGGCAGAAATGTTTAAATAAGTTTCAATTGCTAATCCAGAACTAATATGACATTGCATCTATCTACCTATATGCTGCTCTGTGATCTATGCATATGTATAGTCTGGTGTTTTTAGCACCACAATAATGCATTAGAGAAGTAGACAGCAGGGCTTAGAATTCAGTGGCTCTTAACAGCTTAGCACGAGCAGATCCGTAGTCTGTGGGTCGTGCATTACATAAAACTATCAGCTCACCACAGGCTGGACAATGCCAAGAAAAACACAGCACGGCTGGAGCAGAAGGACCAGAGGCGGCCGACTTTGCAACCCATCTGCACCGTCATTAGCCTTTGTAGGGTTCACATTTCAGCTGAGTTTTAACCCCCACCATACACACACTCTCTTTCAGCCCGCACTTCAATCCTTAGCCACTGGGATAATCTCCACTTGTAGAAAAACCAAGCAAAACATCCATCAACTTTAGAACTGCTGCTTAAGGATCACTTGATCTTAAAAGCTATTTGCTTAAAACTTCCTGCACTTTACTGGAATTTACTTCAGTCAGGCAGAAAAGCTGTTTTTCATCCTTTATTGTTTATTTGTGTGAAGTAGTATACACAAATACTGTCATTTTTAATATGTAATGCTTTATGGTTAGAGTTGCAACGGTTGTCATTTTAAACTGTAAATTTTACTATTATTAAGTTTTATACTATACTAAGATATCAACTAAGTCTTTACTTTAATCTTACAAACAGCTGTGATTTTATATAAGCTGACTTTTAATATCTAAATTTTTTCTATGTATAATTTCATCACGTTAAATAGATTAACCAAAAAAAGAAGTATGGTAGACGAGAACAAACTAGAAAACTGGAAAAATACATTCATTAATTTTCTTTCCAGCTTATTCCTAATTCAGGGTCACAGGGGGCTGCTGGTGCCTATCCCAGCTCACATAGGCCGAGAGGTGGGTGTACAACCCAGATGGGTCGCCAGTCAATCATATGGCAACATAAGGAGAAACAACCATTCACACACACATTCACTCCTATGGACAATCAGAATCACTAAACTGACTTAATCTGCATGTTTTTGGACTGTAGGAGGAAACCTGAGTACCCGGAGGAAACCTACGCAAGCGTGTGGAGAACATGCACACTTGAGAAAAAGCACAGAAAGATCCCCGACACCCGGTGGCGTAGTGCTATCCAATACAGATAAATTTTATTTTATAATACAATACTATAAGAGGCCGTGCAGTGGATAGCACAGTCGTCTCACAACAAGGTGGTCCCGGGTTTGATTCCCGGTCCGGGAATCTTTCTGTGCATGGTTAGCATGTTGTCCCCACGCTTGCGTGGATTTCTTCCGGGTACTTCGGTTTCCTCCAACAGCCGGAAAACATGCAGATTAGGTTAATTGATTCTAAGTTGTCTATAGGAGTGAGAGTTTGTGAGTGGTTGTTTGTTTATGTGTGGCCCTGAGATGGACTGGCGACCTGTCTAGGGTGTACACCTGCCCGTCACCCAATGTGCACGGGGATAGGATCCAGCAAACCCCTATGACCATGAATTAGGGAATAAGCAGGTAAGAAGATGAATGAATGAATGAATGAATGAATACCATGATTTAACCTAATCCAATATTTCTTGTTGCTGTTCTGGATTTCACCTGTAGGTGGCGGTCCTTCCCAAACTGCTGCTGACCACTACTATGAAGCAGCTGACAGATCTTAAGATTTAATTCTAGACACCTTGGGGATACGGTGCCTAATTTCAAAATGCTAAAATGTACTAATGCATTTTTAGTACTTCTCTTGAAAAATTAGATAGCTGACCTACTATTTCAGAAATAAAAAAAATTATTATAAACTTGTTTCTAATTCCATTTATTACAAAGCCAAATTTCCCTCGTCATTTCTATGAGTGATAATTTACTGACAAAGTCCAATAGTATTATCCTGAGTTTCTCCCTTGTCGTTCAGTGTATGAAGTACAACATTCATTCATTCATCTTCTTACCCGCTTATTCCCTAGTGCTGCGCCTATCCCAGCACACATAGGGTGAGTCGCCAGTCTATCTCGGGGCAACACATAGACAAACAACCATTCACACACACAATCACTCCTATGGACAATTTAGTATCACCAATTGACCTAATCTGCATGTTTTTGGACTGTGGGAGGAAACTGGGGTATCCGTAGGAAACCCACACATGCGCGGGGAGAACATGCAAGCTCTGCACAGAAAGATCCCATGCAAATTCTTTGAAATGTCACAGGTCTTATGCATCTAATACATTTAGTGTTGCCTATACTAATTAGGTCTATGCAAATGTTCTGAAACCTGTGTGCAAGTTACAAAACATACTTTCTTTACATAACATGCACAGATAAATGTGTCAGGCGTTTCTAAAAGTTGTACCCTTTATATTCATACATCAAGTAAATGTAAAGGTTTATGTAAAATGAGTAAACAAAGGGTTCCTTAAAATCAGTATATGCACTTTTAAATTATGGTTAGTCAGACTATCAAAAAGCCCACAGATTTGTGGAAAGGGATATAGTGAAATGATTTCTTGGCATATTCCCATCTTAGTAAGTTGGGAGTCAGAGCGCAGAGATTGTACAGCGCCACTTGGAGCAGGAAGAGTTAAGGGTCTTGCTCAAGGATCCAACAGTGGCGGACTTCAGCCCAGGTCTTCCTTGGTGGTGGTGGTGGTGGGGCTTGAACCCAGGTATTCCTGGTCTACCGAACAACAACTGTCCAAAGGCTAAGATATTTTCTTAGACCCTTTCTGTTTTAATAAAATCTGGGTATGTGCAAGGCATCTCGCTGCCTTCTTTACCTAGTGAAGGAAAGGAATTTTCCATCATCAACATTACTCAGCAGCCCAGAAAATGGCACAGTGATATTTCTTTCAAGAGCCTTTTCTTTCAAGAACTTCCTTGCTTAGGAGCTATCAGTTTTGAATATTAGCTGTGCTTTTCCTGCCTGACTTATCGAACCAAGTAACAAAAACACCTCCAGAAAATGGCTGGCAATCTGTCTGAACCTTGCTGATCGATAGGATTAACACCACAAGCTTAGGAGGCTGAGAAAGGCTGGGCCTCCATATGGATTTCATTGTAATAACCTGCCGTTATTAACATAATTGGAGGAAATCTCTCTATTTTTGCGTGTTAACAGTGGCTCCATTGTTGGGTCTCCGTGACATCTGGGCTTTTTTGTGTTGAGAGAGATTGTGTCATACAGTTCTAAATTGTAAAATGGACCTGACAAATGAACCATACATGAACTCTTAGCTTCTGCTTGCTCATTTTGAACAGCGAGGGGTCTGAAACTTGACATGGTGCCAAGCATCTGTGTGCACTTTCAACACGTCATGGAGAAAATCCTTTATGTATGGTGTGAGTAACTGCCAGAGGGACTCCCACTGGAAAGATTTACAAACCTAAATCTTGTTGCAGAGACGCCAAAGAGGTCAATATGGCTACTGCTGTGCTGTCATGGTTATGGATTTGATGAGTTAACAAGGTCTGCTACACTGACTGGAATCATGGTTAGTTCATCATGGCACCTGAGCCATGTGTTTTGGTTTGTTTATACCAAACTCCAGGATGTTCTGGACTGTATGCGCAGTACATCCTAACCCTGCTTTCTGTCAGAAAGCATTACTTATGATGAGACATTGTACGTGATCCTCGTCATTTTAGCCTGGGAAAGCGTAGGAGAGCAGCTCAGGTCTTGAGCTACTGAACAGAAAATGCACACTCTTTCTTCAAATGTTTTCATCGTTCAACCTTGGAAAATAACCTGTAAAACTGGAAGGTCTAGCAGGATGGCAATTATTATTCCAAATCATTTTCTAACAAATTACTGGACAAATTAATCCTTTAAATGGTCTAACAAATGCCCAGTAGTTTATGGGTCAAATCAGGCCAAGAAAAGTAGCTTTGAACTTGACTCCAAACATACAAACTAGTTGTTTCTTGATTATACAGAAACAATTGTTATGGTCAGCAAAGAAGATGACAAAATTTACACTATATTGCAAAAAAAACAACAACATTGCAATATGTTTTTTCTGCGATATAGGTTGCAATATGTAACATTTCACCAGATTACTTGAAAAGCTGTATTTAACCTTTAAAATGAATCCACTAACTGTTAAACGTGTTCTGTACTATGATGAAGTCCACCATCATCCTCACTTAATATTACATATCCTGTAATATGATTAGTGCAGATGCACACATTGCCATGTCAATGCTGAAACGAGATTTTTTAATTTATGCAATAATACACAACTCTGTCTTTCAAAGGACAGGAGCATTAAATACCATGGGTGTGAGATCTAATGAACTGATAGATATAAACCTTTTCTGTGGAAACATTGGTTACATTTACACTGCTGTTCTTATTGCCCAATGCAACTTGGTGACTTTTTGGATGACTTGCTTCAATTCTTTTTCAAAACTGACATTTACACACTTTACAAGGTAAAACAACCCAAAGTAGACCTACTGAACTGAAAAGGAAGTAAAACCAGATTCATAGTCAATGAATGTAATTAATGAAAATCAAATAATCATTTAATATCTTTCGCATCATATTTAAAGATCAGCAAAACAGCAGTTTTTATAAGTGGAAAAGAACTGAGAGGGAGAGAAAGCCTAGTGTGTATGCATCTTCTTGTGAAGCCAGTCTCATGTCTCGTTTCGTCTTGGGGATAAGTATCTCGTTCAACCCTAACTCATACCCTAGGAACTTTAGCGCTTTTGTCTGTTACACTGATATCAACAGGAATATGTAGATAATTCTCTGCAAGCTTGTGTAACCGTCTATGCATAAAATCGTTAGACAAACAAATGATTATGCACAAAAGTTGAGTTCAAACACAGTCTCAGGTATTTGGACGTGAAAACAGCACAAGTACAAAGACATTTTTGTGTACCTTTTATAAGTTACCTTGGGGTTCTGGCATTTATGTGGATGTTAATCCTGTAGCAGAGCAAGTACACACCAATGCACACATGTCAAAGGTATTCCCTAATGGCAGTGGCCTCTCAAGCAGGATAATGCGCCCTACCACACGGCAAACACTGTTTAGGAATTCTTCAAGGATCATGACAAAGACTCAATTTTAATGTGATCTGTGGGATGTGCAAGGCAAAGCTAATTCAAATCCATGCCAACCTCAGCTTAAAACCAAGAATGGCTGAAAAATCTGCCGTTAATGTCTTGGTGTCAGATACCACATGGTGTTCATACCCCGGTTGTTTCAGTGGCACGTGGGCACATACATGATAGCAATATATACACAAAAGTAGGTGGACTCAATTTAAAAAAATTAAAAATAAATACATTTGTATTGCATCACTTATATTGGTTTGTTTAACATGATGTAGTGACATGCTGAAGATACTAGCGATGTAAGTGAAGTAAAAGCACAAATTCGTGGTGCTGACTCAATTCAGCTAGAAGCCATCACTATATTTGACCTAAAAGGTGTTTTCACATCATATTTGTATTCTTTTTTGAAACCCATCATTTTTTAACTTTATAATTTTACATGGGATGAGAATATGGGCAATTTTTATACCTGTTTATTTCTCCTAACATGTGTTTTTAATGTAGCATTTAACAGCTTTTCAAAAACACAAAACTAAATAAAAGGCATAAAATTACATTTCTTGTAAAACCGCTATTTTAAATAAACCTAAAAAACTTCAGAATACGAATGTTTAGGACAGCACAGCAACGGCTATACTTCAGTAAAACCTCATTTACCCATGTGCCCTCATCAAGTTTTGCCAAGGAAAAGACATCCATGTATGTGGCAGTGGTTCTGGCTATAACTCTTACCACAACACACACACACACACACACACACACACACAAACACACACACACACACACAAACACACACACACTTTGGCCTGAAATAAAGTGTAATCACCAGCCATACTACACACTGAAATAAAAGTGTAATAAAGTGTAATCACCAGTCATACACACACACACACACACACACACACACACACACTTTGGCCTGAAATAAAGTGTAATCACCAGTCATTTACACACTTAGTCAATCAAATACGCCTTTCGATGAGTAAGGCTGATGTGATCCATGATTTCTGACGAGTGGGAGTATTTTAGCCAATTACTACTCTCTGCACTTGAAACAGAAACAGCAAAAAGCACAACTACAGATGGTACATATTAAGCTCCTTTCTGCAGCAGAAGTTACATCCCTTCCTCCCTAGCTCTCTTTTCGATATGTACGATTATGTAAAACAAGACTAGTCCTGTCTGTCACCTACCCTAAAAATGATAATTGCAATGACCTTTGTTGACGATGAATTACCATAAAAACATGCAGTATTATGTAGTTACATGCACACACATCTTTTGTCACTAAGCCCAATTTATAATTTTATTCTGAACCTAAGTTTTAGAAAATGGCACGGTGAATGTTTTTTTGCAGTATATACTCGCAATTGGAATACTGTTCTGTCTCTAGGAGCAGACAGAGTCTTGCTACATAGTCCTGCTCATTTTACAGTTCATTTTGGCCAGGATGAACATGGCACACTTTAGTTTCCAAGTTTTTAGTTGAGTCTCAAGCTTTTTGTTGCTAACCTTTACCCGGTTATCCTGTTAGCAATTAAATCTATCTTGCCAATAAGAAGCCATAAGAGAGGAACGATAAAGTTTCTCACAGAATATAAGGCAGATTTTCTTACTTGCCACTTGTTCAGATTAATTTGATTTGAATAGTCAAATATATTTTAAAGGAAGTAAAGCTGTAGAATTGACGTTTTTGCACCAAACACATGGGTAGACTGGCCATTTGGAAGACATGGCAATTTCCTGCTGGACTGAGATATTTTTTGGGATGATACATCTCAATCTTTTTGTCCTTTTTGCCCAGAAGAACTCTCATCAGCCTAAACCTTTTGTCCTCTTTGTCCCGGGGTAATGTATTTATCAAAAACGTCCAGATAGACTGTTCTAAAAAACATTCAATTAGTATCTCATTGGTTATTTTCATAGCTAACATTGGGCTGACCTAATCACATCTTTAAACAACTCCTTTTTTGAGCATGCAGCGTTGGTATATAATGTATGTGTCAAAATAGTCCAAGAAAAATGGATAAGAAACGCAAAGGCAGCGAATCAAAAAGAAACAGTAGACTTTGTGAAGGGGACAGTTTGGGGCAGAATTTTATCTAAGCTAAGTTTTGCACACAAGGTGTCAGTGATATACAACGCAGAATGATGAGTTTTATTGTCTAAAACTGATAAAGGTGACTTCTGCCATAGACAACAGCTGCAAATGAAAGCTTAACTGAAACTTCTCTTTAATAGCACATATGTAGAACTAACAATGCTGAACACATTTAATCACAGATGTAAAACTTCAGACCAAACTCTGAATAACTCTCCTATTCTGGCACAGATCAATTTTTATATTCAAAGCATAAAGCTTTCATTAAAAGTACAGTACATACCTTGGAAGTACAGACCTTGCCCACAGAATCAATGTTACTAACCTATCACACAGTGGGAAGAATTTCGTGCTTGCCTCTATGCAATACATTAACATTCGACCGCACAGTGTTTCCAGCTGCTTGAGCGATTCAAGGTCAGGCACAAGGTTTAGTCTTCATAAAAGTGCCTTCAGAGAGATTTTGAGAAGTTTAATGCCTTTTTCCAAAGTATTTGCCAAAAAAGCTACAAACCTTTGTCCTCCCAGCTAGTGTTATCATCCTTTTCTGACAGAAAGAAAGAGAAGGGGGCTGTTCAAACTGAGCCAAAGTAAATTCTCCCTCCTCCCAAATACAATGTAGATGAATTGTAGTGAATTGTTACACGCCACGTTTGTAATACGATCTGATAAGATATTCTTAGGTTTCACTGAATATGTTATGCAATGAAATGGGTAAAGTTGCCTAAAGCTATTCTTCCCAGCGTGTAGAAATATGAGGCACATCAGCTCCTGAAAATGTGCTGAATGCTTCCAGACAGCATGGTAAAATTTTGGATTGCGCCCCTCAGTAACAGTGAAGGAGAATCAGGGTATCACCAAAAGAGGAAGTGCTTCATTATCAGATTTCCCTCATGGTGTGGTGTTCTACACCAATCACGAAATAAAAAGTGTTTAGTGGTACAGACAACTGGCTCTTTTTTTTTTTTTTTAATATATATATATAAATAAATAAAAGCAGCATTTATTCAAGCTGGCTGAACTCCAGAAACACTCCAAACATAATGGACCTACTTTAAGTAAGTGAAGAAGTATTTACAAGCAAATGTAAATGCACAAACCGCATTTTATACATCTTTGTATACAAGCGAAACCCCAGACACTGATGAATGGCTCAGTAGTGGGGTTTTGCTTTCAGCAGGGAGTCAAAGCAGCTCTGTTTGGTTTGCATAGTGTCCATATTGACTGCAGCTCATGAGAAACTATAGTCTTTCTCAGAGACCTGACCTCAACCTCACTCAACATCTTTGACATAAACTGGAACACCACCTGCAATCCAATTATTATTATTACCATAATAAGGCTAGAAATATCAGCCATGACTCTATGTTCAGATTAGGCCTGAATGATTAATCGCAATTAGGATTAAATCTTCTTCTGAGTCAGAGGGAACATTTTGACAATGAATAAGCAAGAAAACAGCCCGTCTGTAATATAAGATTATTTCAGTTTTGAAACGTCAGACACTGAACAAAAGAGGGAAATTTGCAAAGGGAAAGAAAGCACAACAAGCGGTTAATTGCTAAAAAGTCATCCGAATTTGCTGCTAGTGGCTTTCACTAGTCTAGGAAGAAACAAAGTACAATTTCAGCATTGTTTGCGGTTACAGCATATAAAAAAAGAGGTTAAAAGCTAACAGCATAACCAACTACTTCGCTAAACTAAAATGCATTTAAGCGGCTGTACTGCACAATACCACCAAGAAGCACAAACTGTCTATCCGGTAGAAAGGAACGATGCATCTGCTCGACTACAAGGATATAAGGAGTCTATAAAGTGAGTGCTACTTACTATTAACAAAGATTTAATCGCAATCTCAACATCTGTCAAAAAATTACTAGTGGATATTTTTCTTTAAATCACACAGCAATCATTGAGATAGTTAAATAGATAAAATTATTACAATTGTTTTATATGAAACTTACTAAAAACAAGTGGACAATTTACATTTCTATTGAAACCCCTGAAACACCAATTTCTGTCTACCAATTAAGAACTGTGGGCCAAATGGAAAACTGTTTCACTTGGTTATACTAATATTTTCAAACTAATACCATCCAAAAATCCATTTATACAAATCGTAATAAACAATAAAAAATACTCATTTGTCTATGCTTGCTCCATGAAAAAATGGGTACCTTGTTAATGATCCACTATTAATATTTTGACAGACAGACAGGCAGACAGACTTTACAGTTACAGACTTTTCCTTAAACAGAATTTAAGGAAATCACATATTTTACTGTGTTGTTATCGGTTTAAAAAACCTGCTCCAAACTTTAGGGAAATTTTACACTGCTCCACATTCACATAATTTGCTTGTACAGGAAGTACAATTACTTTTATTAGTTGTACAATAGTACCGACTGTGGCTGTCTCCACAGAGATATCAATAGGCAACATTTTTCAAAACAAAGTATGAGAACGTGAGTATGAGTAAAAATGGCCAGGAGAGTGGGAGCAATCGGAGTCATTTTTTCCACAGATATCAAAGCCATATGATGGTGCTGGATAGTATCTTAGCACATGGGGTTTTCAGCTCACCCCATGGGTTTTAAGTGATCCAAAGCAGCACTGACACTGTTGCTTGGTTGTTGTTGTTGTTTTTTTCATCACAAATCTGGACGCACTGTAGACAAGCCATCTTACTGTCACAATGACCACTTAACAACAAAGGTAATAACTCTGTATATACATATACACAAGTCCCTGTAAAGCGTTAAACTGGAACCTTGTTACAAACGATGCCCGAAACAACGTCACAACTCTTTCTGAAATTT
This sequence comes from Pseudolaguvia tuberculata, assembly GCA_026260255.1. Taxonomy (NCBI): domain Eukaryota; kingdom Metazoa; phylum Chordata; class Actinopteri; order Siluriformes; family Sisoridae; genus Pseudolaguvia; species Pseudolaguvia tuberculata. The sequence goes on along the minus strand of JAOTRA010000002.1, from coordinate 7,145,490 downwards.
CTGTCTTCAAGCCAGATAGCAACATCAAGTAAATGTCAAATACTGGACTGTGTCTTAAAGTCAGGTTCCAGGTCATGAGCTAGTGAGCATTGAACACTGCATTACACTTGCCTAAAGGAATGTGAACTTGAACCTGAAATACACTGGACAAGAAATACACAATACCAGGCATTACATGATGGTAATGCTGCGTCTCGTTTAGCAGATTAACGAGGAGTGATGCAAGGTTGCAGCTTTGTTGGAGCGCATTGGGTTTTGTTAAAGGGTCATAGCAGCACATCACTGCCAATGGTACATTTTGGACAGAGCTGCTCAGTGTGGTCTAGTAAAAAGGGTGTATCTGCGTTAGTATAATGTACGGTAGAACAACAGCTGTTAAAAATAGGGGGAAACTTTGGTTACGTCAGAGATTCTCAAAATTAGATTTGGCTTAGGATGGTTACATAAACACAATTGCCATATAGATTGTGAAACTAAATGCTACATATGTAAAGAATGATCTAAAAACAAGATATTTTTCTATTCAGTAGCAGCCTGTGAAGGACAGAATGACAAACTCCATAACATCCAGGATACAATCTAAAAGCTCTTTCAAGTTGATTTTAGTCACAGTTTTGTTGCCCGACTTCATTGTAAAAGCTAAACAAATGCTTTAAAACTACTCTAAAAAGTTATTTCTAGGGTAAGCCATGGTACACATTCATTCATTCATTCATTCATTCATTCATTCATTCATTCGTCTTCTTACCCGCTTATTCCCTAATTCGGGGTCACGGGGGTCTGCTGGTGCCTATTCCAACTCACATAGAAAGGAAGTGGTAGCCTAGTAGCCTAAGGTGTTGGACTAATACCAGAAAGACCGGGGTTCGATTCCCACCTCCACCAAGCAACCACTGTGGGTCCTTGAGCAAGGTCCTTTACCCACAATTGCTCACTTGTATAAAAGAGACCAAATGTAAGTCGCTCTGCCAAATGCAAAACTGTAACTGTAACATAGGGCGATAGGCAAGGGTACACCCTGGACAGGTCGCCACTCCATCACAGGGACATGTGATTCCGTATCCCGAATCAAAATGGTTGGGGTTTTCATTATTCGATACATTAATAAATGTAAATGTAATTGTTAACACTGTTAATTTATATTTAAAATTTTTTTATTTATATTTAAACTGAATTTTAATAGCATAAAATGTGAATGGGTGTGAATAAGGCCGTTATAAAGTTGTTGTTTTTTTGTCTTTTAGCCGCTCCTGTTAGGGGTCGCCACAGCTTTGGAAGCCCTTCCTAACGCAACCCTCTCACTTAAACAAGCTTGGCACCGGCACTAAGGCTGCATCCTAATGGCTAGGATTTTACGGCCAATTTAGACTCACCAATCTGCCGAATGTTTCTGGACAGTGGAAGGAAACCTGAGTACCCGGGGGAAACCCACACAAGGACAAGAACATGGAAACTTCTCACAGAAAGATCCCTGACCCGGGACCTTCTTGTTGACAAACGACCGTGCTAACCACTACGCCCAAAGCCTTTATAAAGTTTATCATTAGTTAAATGGTTGAGATTTCTAATTAAGCTCCACCTCCTCCCTATGGAGTTACAGTCATCAGTTTTATCAACACTGCCGCTACTATGCTTTTCTTTTTTTTGTGAGCATCATTTAAAACGGATGCGATGAAAACATGTTTGTTGAGAAGAAACTAATGCCCATTAATGCTTATCCACTACTGCATCTTCTGGGTGATTGTAGCATAGATGGAACATAGTCTAGATTAGTAACAGACTTTTACATTAATTAATATGATAGAAATTATTCGGTTAGTCACGTAACTTTGGCAACATCCTCAATTAAGGAGAAATTAAGCAAGGGTTTCAAAATTAGTGAAAGCAGTGAGGCGGCATAGTTTAGAGACTGGTAGCAGACGTATCGGCTGCAAGCTGCCTGGGAGTAGTGTGCTGATCAAACATTATTATTATTCTGAAGCTACAATATTCCGGAGTACCCGGATTAAAGCCATGCAATCACAGGCAGGGAATGATTCACATCTGTGTAGTTACAGAAAAAAAGAATAGGTTCCATTTTATGTATCTGGGCATTTTCCATAATTCCTATACAATATTTGTGGGGGGGGGGTTTTGTGTAGCATGGCAACACAGCGAAAGGAAATTAATTATTACACACATTGAGTATAGGGGGGCAAAGTGGCGTAGTGGCTAGAAGGTCACCTTACAGCAAGAAGGTCTCGGGTTTGATTCGTGCATACTGGTTTCCTCCCACAGTCCAAAAACATGTACATTAGGCTGGTTGGTGATTTTAAATTTCCCATAGGAGTGAATGTGTGGTCCTGTGAAGGCAACCAGTCCAGGGTGTGCCCGTTCCCGTCGCCCTATATGCACTGGAATAGGCTTTGGTAGACTCCCAAATTAGGGAATAGGCGGGTTAGAAGATAAACGAATGAATGAATGTGTTCCTGTCTCTTTATTTTACAAATAAATAGGCACCTGTTGTATAAATACATAAAAGTATTTTAGTACAGACAGTCATCACAATAAAACACCAGTTTTCTGTTTACAGTTCCACTCGAGAGAGATTTGGTTACTGACCATGTTGGTGTCTATAAAGTATATTGAATCTGTACCAGCTAAAACTACACAGGTATTAGTAATCCCACATACCGTGGGGCAAATTTATTTAGGCTAACAACCCCAGCAGTTCAGTAAAAATACGATGCCAATTAATTCAGATGAGTACTTTAAAATCTTCCCATAACTAATTAAAACTATACCCTTGTTATTACTTAATCTGATGGGTTCAACCATGTTCCGACTGTACTAAAGACCAGGATGAAAAGAGAACACTGAATATTATTAGCATTATACGTTTTGCTCAGTTAGTCAGATAGTGTCTTTTTCTGATTATCCTGTAAAACCAGGGTCTCACTGACATTTGTATTGCATTATAGTAAACAAAAAAACCTTTTTATAAATCTTTACCTTTTGGTCGACAATGGAACACACCAGGTCTTTCACAGCATTGAGTGACAGGTCATGCGGCTCCAGGCTGACTGTCTCCCTGGTGAGGCCAATCTGGAGAAGAAAGGAGAGTCCATCCAAACCTCTGGAGAGCGTTGGGCTTGGAGCACTGTGACTGCCGTTGGACAGGCGACCATACAGGGCCACCGGAGGACTTGGGGATGGGGTGAGGGGTATAGGCTGGGAATGGAGGTAGGTTTTGGGCGAGGGTGGAGGAGGTGTGCTACTGCAGGCAGACATTGGCTTGCCTCCAACCACTGAGATGACTGTCGACTAAAACTCAAAAAAGATGAGCCTGAAATGTGTACCTAAACACCCCCGGCTTTATCTGGACATCTGGTATATCAGTACAGCAACATTTTCTGAACTGTCCCAATCCTGTACAGACCTCCGACCTTTGCACAGGCTGATAGATTTGTCTTCTGATATAATTTACTCACTGATATAGTCATTCAAATAGCATCATTAATCCAGAGTGATTCATTTTATGCTCTTCCTATACAGTAGCCAGTACCGGTGGTATTCTTTGGTGTACACATCGTTCCAACAGGCTTATCAGACAATGTCCGAGCTGAGCCGTCAGGACCTCATCATTGCTGGAGCCGCTGTCCCTTTTTTCCTTTTCAAGCCCTGTCAAAAAAAATGTTATACGTTTCAAACAGACACAATTGTGTCTCAAAAGGCACATGATTATTATTATTCCAAAATAAAAACAAAAACTTTATTTAAAAAAAAACAAAAACTGTCAGACTTCATTTACCATTTTTAAGGTTTCAAACTAATAATAATACTTGTTTCTTCCTCTTATTACTTTCTCCCTGTAATAAACATCTGGAAGCCTTGCCGTTCCACACATCTGGAGAGGATCCTCCTCCTCCTCCTCCTCCTCCTCTAGATCGTGTAGCTGGCAGAAGATCACAACTGCTAGCAAAACAACTTTACAATTGTTTTGCTTGTGATCAGTGTAGGACGCATGGTAACATGGACCAAACCAGGTATTTCAGATTCCATAACATTAGAAAAACATTGATTACCTGCAAATATTCCGGATTCTCTTGTTTGTGTATAAGGAACACAAACCTCCCAAAATGATGCTGGGTAAAGTTGATGTCTTTTCTTACATTCCCGTGCTTTCTCAAATATCTCGTATCCCTAAAAGCTTCAGATTCCCGATCTGATTTGGATGATAGACTTTGATCGTTTTTGGTAAACTTTTTCTTCTCTCACGTCTGATAGAGAAAAGAGTCTTCATGAGTGCTTCGTGTTTTTCGGCCGCGGTTGTAGCCTCCAATTCGCTGAAAGAGAATAAAACGCTCGCAGGTTATCGAGATCCGAGTTGAAAGAAAACGGCGTTTTGGTGAGCAAACAAACTTCCCTCCAGTCCCAAAAGCCTGTGCGTTTCTCGGGCTCTTTTCTTGCTTTTGCATCACGCGCATGCCTGACTTGATAACCGTTTCCGTTACATAGACGGCGGCTCTGAGCGCTTTTGCGACCTCTACCGGCACGATTCTAAACTACAACGCCAATAATTTCGATAGTAATAAATAAATCTTGTTTAATCTTCTCAATCGATTCTCTTCACTGTTTTAATCTCTTTTTGTCGTTAGGTTGATATAAATTAAACTGTATCGATTATTAATCATTAATCAAGTACGACCAACCTTTAACAGGGTTTTGGAAGGTGAGAGGATGCCTGAGGAATGGAGGAGTGTTCTGGTACCGATTTTTAAGAATAAGGGAGATGTGCAA
>JAOTRA010000002.1:7113997-7135574 GCA_026260255.1 Pseudolaguvia tuberculata | reverse complement strand
GGTGAAGGAAGATATGCAGGTAGTTGGGGTGAAAGAGGCAGATGTAGCGGACAGGGTAGTGTGGAGAAGAATGATCCTCTGTGGCGACCCCTAACGGGAGCAGCCGAAAGGAGAGGAAGAAGTATCAAGTACGACCAACAACATGACTTGATTTTTAATTAATTTATTTATTTGGTTGTGCTAGCGCCTATCCGGGCTCACATAGGGCAAAAGGCGGGGGTACACCCTGGACAGGTTGCCAGTCTATGGCAGAGATAAACACACAGACAAACATTGGGCAATTTACAACCAACAATCGACCTAATGTACATGTTTTTGGACTGTAGTAGGAAACCGGAGTACCCGGAGGAAACCCACCAAGCGCGGAAGACCCCCTGGCGAGGACTCAAACCCAGAACCTTCTTGTTGTGAGGCGACCGTGCTACCCACTACACCACCGCACCAACCAACCAACTTGATTTTTTATAGTAGTTGTGTAAAAATGGCAGCGTAAAGCTGGGGATATTTCTAAAGAGACTGAAATAAAACCAGAGAGAATGTGACTTTTATGCTATTTCATCTATTTATGCTAATTTATACAGTCAAGCAAATGCTAGTGTAAACCTACAAAAGCTCATGCAAATGACTCTTTCATTCTTATATCTGATCATCATAGAGATTTCATTCCAACTCAACAAGTCTTCTGTCAAAATTGAATCAGTTTATGAACACAGCACATTTTCCAATAATTTTTTGTTAAATTATCGAGGAGTGTGAAAGCAAAAAAATTTGTTACAAAATTTAAGCCTTTTTAAATGAAAAATAACGTGTGGGAGAACACCATTGCCATTGTTCCTTTAACAGGTTGTTTGTCTGAAAAATGTTGTGGGGTTATTTAAGCTAGTTTTAGTGTGTATTTTTGTAGAATACATTATTTTATTTAACTCTAGTTAAATCACAATCTAGTTCTTGTGTATTTTGAGTAACCTGAGATTTAACTTAACTCTCCTACAGAAGGGCCACCCATGGTGAACAGATCTGTGAAGAGATCGGGCAAACAACTAGTGCAAAGAACCCCCATGAAATCTACAAAAGAAGAGAGAATGTACCCTACAAAGATTAGGGTTACTCTGACCCACAGCCAGGCCTGGGGGTAGTGTCTACAGCCAAGTGTCAAGTGACCAGGCCACCCACGTTTCTGTCAAACTCTGGCCTATATAAAATCTTGTCTGTTCACCACTAGCATGACGAGGAAAGGAAAAAGAATCAGGCGGGACGGATACAATTGCATTCAGACAGCTTTAGTAGAGCCAAACAACATACAAATACCTTAACCTACATTTAATTCCCCATAATCTCATATAGAACCCTGATTCGACCCAGATTTCTGAAGCCAGTGGTAGACATTTATTTCTTTAGTATTATTTTCCTTAATTCATTATTTTGATGGGCAGTGCGGTGGCGTAGTGGTTTGCACGGTCGCCTCACAAGAAGGTCTCAGGTTCGAGGGTCGTTCTGTGTGGAGTCTGCATGTTCTCCCTGCACTTCCTCCGGCTACTCCGATTACCTCCCATAGTCCCAATTCATTCATTCCCGAATTCAGGGTCACGGTGATCTATCCCAGCACACATAGGGTGAGAGGCGGGGGTACACCCTGGACGGGTCGCCAGTCCATCTCAGACAGTCCCAATTGGTGGTTCTAAAATTGCCTATAGGAGTGAATGTGTGTGTGTGAGTGGTTGCTTGTCTATGTGTGCCCTGTGATGGACTGGCGACCTGTCGAGGGTGTACCCCTGCCTCTTGCCCCATGTGCGCTGAGATAGGCACCAGCAGACCTGAATTAGGGAATAAACGGGTGAGATGATTTATGGATGAATGAATTGATTAATTAATTATTTTGATCGTCGAATTAAAAATCCCAATTAAATGTTTGGTAAATTATCTCTACGCGACGTGGCGCTATAGCACAGCAAGCGTGTCTTTACAACAAACCGCAAATAAGAGCATTTAGCCTCCCTGGACCGCAATGTGCTACATGCTAACACCAAGCAGAAAATAAAGCAGCTAAATGAAAAACAAATGTATTATTTATACTTATATTCGGAATTTGCTACGTCTATCTATTGTCATAAATAAGAAAAAAGTCAGTGTTACACATACTGTAGTATTTATGTACAGGAAAGGAAATACTCTTTGTGCATTCATTCATTCATCTTCTTACCCGCTTATTCCCTAATTCCGGGTCACGGGGTCTGCAGGAGCCTATCCCAGCTCATAGGGCGAGAGACAGGGGAACACCCTGGGCAGATCGCCAGTCCAACGCAACGCAGGGCCACATACAGACAAACAACCCCCCTTATGGGTAATTTAGAATCACCAAGCAACATAAATGTAGATGTTTTTGAACTGTAGAGGAAACCGGATTACTCTGTGGAAACTCACGCTAGCGCTAGGAGAACATGGAACTACTATATTTTTGAACTTGCACAGCACATGTAAACTTTCTTTGGGAATTTGGTTCATGATTACTTTATATGATAGGATTTACCGAATGCACTTTTGTTCTAGATGACTGTAAGACTCATGTAAAAGTGCACTTGAGTTTGGTTTAGATTTGTATTCTTATTCTTGCACACTATTAGAAATTTAGTTTTCTTAATAATCTAGTTTACATGAATGAGTGCATTACTGTTATGGGCTATTTCAGTTTTACATTGACCTCTATAGATACTATAAAGATCTCCACCTGCTTTGTTATCTTATCTTAAGGCCTAACCGAACACCTAATAAACTAAAATTATTGTAACCAATAAACAGAAATAACACAAAAATAAGGTTAAAATGACTACCATTTACTTTTGTGGAACAGAATACACACAATGGATTAAGTTTTAAAAAGGTTAATATTTTGGAAAAGAGGGATCAATCTTGTTAGCCCAGGCCATTAGACCTCCGCTGATATCTTTTACTATGATTGGCTCTAGTTGAGTTCCAGACATTTTTTCCAGCAGCTGCACAGCGTTCTGAGAGTCATTCCCCAGCTTACATACTACATACACTAGCAAACAGAAAAAGATGTCAACATTATCTGAATAGTGGAATTATTTTTCAATAAAACAAAACCTGTATTTCTTGAGTACGTTTGGTTTGTATGTTAAGACATTCAATACAGAAATCCAGTGATGTGCATTATACACAAGTAAAAAATATATTTTTTTATAATTTGTTTTTATACAGCATAGACAAAATATTACATGTAGACTAGGAATGTTGGCGGTTACCTGGGACTGGTGACTCAGTGCATTCTCTGATTTTTGTCTTAAGGACATTGGTATGCTCTGTGTTTTGATCCTCTAACATGGCCAGTGGAATATCTATCATTGATGAAAGAAAATGTATTACTAGAATGGAATAATAATTATAAATGCAATTCTATATTACTGCACCAAACAGAAACTATAGGAAAACTCTTAGGAAATATACTGATAGAAAACGGCAGGTGGCAAATGTCCACTTCCACTTTGGGTCGAACGTCAACAAGCAGATGAGGTGTCCCGCAATCCACAATGGATTTATACTCCTGCAATTATTGATAAGGTCAAGGTACAATATTATACAGCAAGGTGATATTGTTTGAGTTGTATTTACCTGCACAGAGACTCGCTGTTCTGGTGAAAGGAGATTTAATCTTCGACACTAAACAAATAAATAAACAAAATAGTAAAATAACCACTATTCTAACAATGTATTTTAGGTTTAAAAAAGGTTAGATTGATCTAAGGTAATAAAAAAAATTAGAGTTTTCCCTCAATAAACTGCGTGTATTAATTAATAAATTGATTATCTGGTATGTTTATTTGATATATTCAATTAAATATAAATTTAAAATCACAAAAAATATCACATTGTTTATACTACTACATTGTGTACATGTTTTTTCTTATCTAATTGAGAAAGTTGTTGTATATTTATATTTGGAATTAAGTTGATTAACTAGATGTTTTAATGAATGCCATATAATCCTTATCAAGGGCATTTTAAGACAGAGCTACAATGACCTCTTGTGGACAGATTTATTACAAGTGTACGCCTGCCAATTTTAACTATTCGGGGGAAAAAATAATACAGCAGCGCAACCACTGACCACAAACACAAAACAGCACTGTGTGATGTAATTCTGACCTTATCTGTTGCAGCAGAGCCACAGAATCCCTCATAGTCCTGCAGCTCTGTCACTGTGGGCGTCTCTCCACAAACAGCACAGTTTGCTTGTTTGGATCTTAGCTTTATGCAACGAAAGCGGCCATCCTGAGCATCAAACAGTAGTAGGTGCTGACCAAAGGAGGCTGCAACCGTCAGTCAAAGATGAATGCTATAAAACATTGTGTACTACAAGCTAACAAAAATCACTGTAACAAACTGGAAGTTTGTGGTTTCCATAAAGGATACATTTTTGGCCAGAGGCAATCTTCAGAACCTCTAAAGCTTGAAGACATCCCATGACTCCAACCACTGTAATAAAGAAATATGTTTTTACATTGTAGACTGGTCAGTAAACGCCTAAAAATGTGAACACCTGCTGTTGAAGAAGGTCCACAGAAGATGCCACATTTATAAATTTCATACTTGTTGAATGTAACCATATGTTCCTAATAATGAGATTTATTAATAACAATTCTTAAGTCTAATGTGCGGTTAACTACTTCTCCTTTAGGCTGCTCCTGCTAGGGGTTGCCACAGCGGATCACTCTTTTCCACATTACTCTGTCCACCGTTCTTTGCTCCCTCGTGTCAGCTAACTCTCTCCCTTTACCAGTCATAGTACCAATATTTAAGTATACCAAAAGTACCCACAAAACCACTCTCCTACCCTTCCCCTTCGGTCTTTGCAGAAGTCTTCCACCTCTTCTTCTCCTCCTTTGGCCAACAGTAGCCCAATTTTCCACCAGCTAACAGTACCTGTGGCGTCGTTGTTAACTCGGGCCTCGACCGGTCCAGTATGAAATTCTGAATTGTTATCCGCATATACAAGTCTTTATTTTCTTAAAAATATTCTTGCATCGCTAATTGGTCTACTGTTTAGTACTATTTTACGTTTCAGTTCATTGCTTTCTTATTATACTCACTTTTCCAAATATGAAATTATATTAACTACAAGAAAAGTTAAGAGGATTTCAAATGTTTTACAAGAAACAAAAGTCTCAAATTTATTACAAAAAGTGACAGTTCTCCAAAACAGTTTTAACTGGGTCATATTACATAATGAGAAGTTGGCTCAGTGCAAAGTACGGTGGTATTTAATAAAAGCGGTTTTGGTATTTGTAGAAAATGATGTCATGGTAAATTTTTGTTTTGAAGAGCAGGGCATCAAGTCAACAGGTAATAAGAGCAAAAACGGTGTATTTACTCTGAGCGCTTTGTGTAATCCTGGCCTGTTCCCGCTCTCTTGGCCACATAGCAAGCTTATAACTGTAAGGCTGTGGTCTGTCATACAAGCAAGAATACTTACAATTCGGACACAGGAGTAAACTTTTCCTAAAAACGCCTCAATAAATTTCCTAATATTTTTAAAGAAAATCTTGAACATTATTTAACACAGAATATGCACTTTATTTGCATCAGTGTCTGTACTGAAATGTTCCATGATGTAACTTTAAGCACCGTCTGTATGTCGCCCTGGACAAGAGCATCTGATCAATGCTGTAACTGTAACTATAACTTTAATTATTGTTTCATAAATCTGCTTTATTGGAGCTGATTCAAAGCTAAGATGGTTTTGATTAAGAGCCTGAGAGTAGCAGCATGTCAAGCTTCAACTTCTGACCTCCTGATAAATAACGCTGAGCCTTATAACATCACTGCCTAAACTTCTGGTACTACCAATGTGCATGAAGAGATTTTAATTCTCATGCTGTAAAACAAATGACTAGTACTAACTAATATGTAGTGGATGCAGATGCAAGCAAAGGGAGTTTGGAGGATTTTTGGAGAATTGCAGGAGGTGACTATGAGTGAAATGACAAGTTGGACTCACCCACTCCTAGAACTCCTCCATCAGAACAGTTTGTGACAGTATCAGGTGAAGGGGGAACCGGATATAAACATCTGTAGCAGGGTCCTTTACTGTAGTTATAGACAGTAAGCTGTGACAATATAGAAAACAAACCAGCACATTCATGTTAATCTTAAGAAGAACTTCACTTTGCGCTCTGTAAATGTTTGCTTTTATTAATTAATCATTTTGTTACACCGATGGGATAAAAATACTATTATTTTGCTCTTTGAGGTGTCCTACCTGGCCTTCCATTCGTAAAGCACTTGCAGAGACTAAAGGCTTGCCACTCAGAACACAGGCGTCGTTGACAAGGTACCGCGTTGGAACATTATCTGAACAATCAGCTACAATGTCATATATAAAGGCAAAAGGAGTTAAGAATGCACAGAAAACAGGACGATCATTTGATTGTTGTCTAAACGGAACAACTTTGAAGGATACTGTTGGATGAGTTGTAAGGCATTCTCGGAGGAAATTTGGAGATGATATGGAACACACTGGGTTGTAGAATTTAACCTGTCGGAACACTAAAGTTAACACATTACACGTCATTAAAGGGTTCATTATGGTTTCTAAATGCATAATTGTGTCTGGTGTTGTAGGGAGAGGTACCTGTGTAGAGCCTGAGCTGCAGACTGGGCTTTGGGGAACCCTCGAGTCTGTTCTGTGTGCAGAACCTGTCTGTGCAAATTACTCAGCTCCACTTCATCATAATCCAGCAGACCCAAACGACCTGACAGTGTGTAATATATAGAAATTTTTAAAATTATGTTTAAAAAAAATACACAGTTAAAATACAAATCAACTCCAGAACTCCAATCGTGGTCGGACATCCTTTAATGTTGTAACAAGTGACAGTGGTGGTTCAACTGGTTGAGGTGCAGAGTTGTTGATTGGCAGTCCAGGAAGACCTTGGTTCAATCCCCACCACCGCCAAGAAAGAGACCGGCACTGTTAGGTACTTGAGCAAAACCCTTAACCCTTCCTGCTCCATGGGTGCTGTACAATAGCTAACCCAGCGCCGGTGTCCTGCAGAGTTCAGCTCCAACTTGGCTCAACACACATACCTTTAAGTTTCAAGAATACCTACAAAGATTAGGGTTGGGACTAAACTCTGCAGGACACCAGCCCTTCAGGACAGTGTTTGGAGACCACTGATCTGGAGGATGGTACTTAACCTTCAGTTCTATCATTTAGTTAAATGTAAGATGCTTTGGATAAAGGAACACATTGTTAATATTATACTCCTATTTCAACAAGATAAAATTATGGATCTGTACTTCTTATGAAGAACATGTCCAACTGTGAATATGGCTGTTAGAGAAGACCTACCAACTCCAGCTGCAGCGAGGTACAGAGCTAAAGGACAGCCGAGACCTCCACATCCCACCACCAAAACCGATGTGTTTAATAGATTTATTTGACCTGAAAATATAACAGAAATGTTGGTTTGTGTCTGCTTCGTCAAAGCAAAAAGACTTAAATTGATTTTCACCTTTGACCCCGACTTCCGGCAGGAGCAGCTGTCTGCTGTAGCGCATAATGGCATCGTTGGTTAAAGCAGTACATTGCAATCGAGACAAATGCGACACGTGGTCTTGAATATCCATTAATGAAGAATTATTCTGATAACAGTATAAGAGAAATACTTCAGTATTTAAAGAGATGCAAAGACGATACAATGAAGCATGTGTCAAAATGAAAACGATTGCAAACCTTCTGGAGTTGCTCGAGTTTGGTTTTCAAAGCAGCGATTTCCGCATCTTTTTCTAGCAGAATTTTCTTCAGATTTAAAATATCATCATCCATATTATTCATCTAAACTAAATTTCTACAGTAAATCACCTACGCAGCATGCACACCAATCACTTCCTGTACTGCTTGCTGATCACGTGTGTTCTTTGACCAATCAACGAACTGGCGATAAAACGCGTCAAAAGTAAACCTAAATGAATAAGAACCAGAGCCGTGAATTTAATAACGGGGTTATAAGTGATGTAAACTATCGCTGAAAATCCATACCCAATCTTTTATATAAAATTATATTCATTTTATAGTGACCATATTAATATTTATTATATTATTTTATATTAGTGTATAAATGTAGCTCAAAGATAATATAAAAATGATCGCTGTAATGGTGGCGTAGTTCGCCTAACAACCAGGAGGTCCCGGGTTCGATTCCCGAGCCGGGGTCTTTCTGTGCGGCGATTGCATGTTCACCCCGCGATGCGTCGATATCCTCCGGGTACTCCGGTTTCTTTCTCCTTCTTCTCCTTTCGGCTGCTCCCGTTAGGGGTCGCCACCGCGGAATGCTCTTCTCCACACTACCCTGTCCTCTACAGCTGCCTCTTTCACCTCAACTACCTGCATGTCTTCCATCACCACATCCATAAACCTCCTCCTTGGTCTTCCTCTTTTCCTCCTGCCCAGCTCCTCCAACCTAAGCATTCTTCTACCAGAATACTGCATGTCCCTTCTCTGCACATGTCCAAACCATCTCAACCTAGTGTCCCTCACCTTGTCTCCAAAACATCCTACATGCACCGTCCCTCTAATAAACTCATTTCTATTTCCGGTTTCCTCCTACAGTTCAAAAATATGTATATTAGGTTGATTGGTGATTCTAAATTGCCTAGGAGTGAGTGCATGTGGCCCTGCGATGGTTTGGCTACCTGTCCAGAATGTACCCCTGCATTTTGCCCCATGAGCACTGGGATAAGCTCTAGTGACCCCGAATTATAGAATAAGGAGAGAACATTATAAAATAAACGAATGATGACTGTAATTGAAATCCTCTATCAAATATACATTTCTGCAAAACCCTATTATTCTACCAAAAGTCACCTTTTAAAATACAGACAGAGCTAAATTCTTGCATGCTTATATTCAAGATGGCATTAATCCTGGAAATTTAAACTCTATGGTGACCATCTATCAGCTGGGCTACCAATTTGTTTTGCTTCTGTTTTGGTTAGCCTAAGCTGGGTATTTTGTAGGGATATGACTACAAAATTCTACACTATGATTGCGCAATAGAAAAAAAACTTGTTTGTGTTCTCCCCTGAGTGTGTGTGTGTGTGTGTGCGTGCGCGCGCGTATGTGTGTAATTAAATTAGGCGTATCCCCCTGTGGCTAAGCTTCAGGTCCTCCTCCTCCTCCTCCTCCTCCTCCTCCTCCTCCCTCACATGATCCCTCTCTCTGAAGTCTCTCAGAAGTAACGGAGCTGATGAAGATCGCTCTGCGACCCGGTACAACCATGTGGTTCTTCACTCTGCTTGGCTTCTTTACAACATTCACGGGCCACATTAGCGCTCATATAAATTGGACTCAGGAAAAGGTAAATGTATGTCATTTTAATGTGCGTTTTGGGTAGTTCTCTATTTAAAGCTGTAGATGAAGAAGGGATCGGGGATTTGCGTGGATCACAAAGCTGCCTGGAGGCGAAATGATGTCACATGTTTTACTCGTCAGTTTTAGTTCTTAAACAGGAGGAATAACGGAGATTCCTGCAACGAGCCTATTATCAATATAAAATGAGTAATAGAATCCTAGATTTCTGTTGTAGTGTATTTGTTTGTATTAAAAACTATATATTTTTAAACTGTTACAGTCAAATGATGTGTCACAGTTGTTGATCCTGGATGCTTTGAGCCATTTAACAGGTTAGGGGTGATGCTGTAAATAAAAGCTTAATTATCCTGCTTGACCTGGTCATCATTGTTAAGCCAGTTTTAATTTTCATTAAGGGGTCTTATGTAAATAGATCAGTATATTGCATATCAGTGGTTTCTGTGACCATACACACACACACACACACACACACACACACACACACACACACACACACACACAACAGTATTTGCTTCTGTCTTCCTTTTCCTTGTTGCTATGGCAGCACACTCCTCTTCATTGATTCAGCTACGGACATCACGATGTTCATAAGCCTGAGTTCTCTAAACTCTTCTATCACTTCCTCAGAGAATCTCTTTACTATGTGGCATGATCTATAAAATGGGATATACAGTAAGATAAACCCCGTTTTACTTTGTTCCGAGTGAAAATATACATTTAATGTTGGGTATCAATCGATATCAGATACTTTTCTAATACAGGCGAAAAAAGACTGTTATAGTGAGATATAATTGTACTTAATTTTACATGTGTCTGCAAGATGTTTGTTATATTTATTAACAATACATTCTTTTATGGCATAAAATACAAAGTAAATTTTATTTGATTTGATGACGTCTGTGATCTAATACTTGTATTATATTTTTATAGTCAGAATTTGTACTTTTTTTTTAATAGTTTGCTGCACTGAATAGCATTGTTACATCAAAAACATGTTGTGCCACTGACTAACACAAACATAGCAGAAGACCAACTGGACTTTGAGAACAAACAAAAGTAATGAGCGTGACATCATATGCGATCAGTGACTTACTAAGTTTGGCTAAATCTTAACAGTAAGTTATAGCATGACGTGCCCCCATAACGATTTAACTGAAAATAACCTTCAAATTCATAAAATAGTAAATTTTTCATAAAATAGTAAAGGTTCTCTGTTGCCATGTGCGATTAATGTTAACCACATAATTACTCAGACACATTATTAGGGTATCAATTTCTATTCAAACAAGTATAAACATGTTCTGGAGTTGAGTGTCAACAGCATATGCAATGAATGTGCCAAAGTGGGAAGCAGTATATTAACATCAGCATCCATATCTGTCTGAATATTAGTTAGATTTAATATTTACACATAAAGCACAATATATATAAAACACTATTTGGATATTCATTCTAATTTATCCTCAGTATTGTTTTATAATGTCAATACAATACCAATTCCAAAGCATCATCTGAACATTTTATAGCAGCATCCGCTTATTTAATGTCATGTTGTGGATTTAAAATAGTCATTCAGTTGTGGTGAGTCAAGTAAATTGGGGTGTGTAATTAAACTCTATTCACTGCTGAAAGTCAAGACTGGATCTTTAAGCATGATGCATCATTTAGGAGCCCTAGACTTATTTATATTTATATTTTTATAGTCTTATTTTCCTATCAAGATTTAACTTTATATGCGGCAAACTAATACTTATGGTTTATACGCATTATATTCATTTCATAATACAAGTATGTATTACATTATCTGCCAATTGATGTTTAGAATAGACATAACAACTTTAATAGTAATTGATTAGGGGATCATTAAAGTATTTTGATTCTGATTTATTTATCCACCACTTCTTTTAAACGAATGAATAATAAAATACGCAAATACTAGTAGTTGAGAATATGCGAATAAAAATATTGAATGACACTTTGCTAAGAGCATGGGTAATATGGTATGTTTCCTTTTAACTCTTTGTCTTTGCAGCTGTACCACAAGGCAACCATTTTAAGTTCAGACAATCTAACAAATGTTCTGGCTCAAACAGACATTGATCGCATGTGGAAAAATGATCTAAAGCCCATGTTGGTGGTGCGATATCCCAGCTCTCCTGGAAGCCAAGCAGTGCAGCAGGTTTGTGTATAACATAGAAATACTATTATTTAAGGTTATTAAAGCTATTAATGTGATCTTAAATTCATGTTTTTTGCTCTACCTTTCAACCATCTTTTAGCAAATTAAATCTACCCTGAGCTCACTGAATGCAGGCTGGGAGGTGACTGATGATCGCTTCCTAAACTGGACACCTTATGGCCAAATGCCTTTCACTAACATAATCGCCACTCTCAATCCTGATGCCAAGCGGCGCCTAGTGCTGGCTTGCCACTATGATTCAAAGTATTTCCCTCCTCAGTGGCACGGAAGACAGTTTCTGGGCGCAACTGACTCTGCTGTGCCCTGCTCCATGCTGTTAGAGATGGCCAGGGCATTGAACAATGAACTCAAGATACTTAAGGTAAGGAGTTATGGTGGTATGCATGCTTAAAGCATGACGTTATCAGGATAAACTAAAACAAAATGTCTATACAATATTTTGAAACAAATGAGTTTTTGTCTGATAGTTAAGCAGTAAGATTGTCCTATGTAATCAGGAACATTCACAATAATGGGTTTTTCCACATTACAGATGTTACATGGTTATAGTTTAATAATACACACTTACACGTTATTCACCACTTGATGGCAGCATGTGTATATTGTGGCCTCTTCGGCTCTCTCAGGAGGAAGGGTCAGATCTGACTTTACAGCTGATCTTCTTTGATGGAGAGGAGGCTCTGTACCAATGGACCGCTACTGACTCTTTGTATGGTTCTCGACATTTGGCAGCCAAAATGGAAAACACTGCACACCCACTGGGAGCCACAAACACCAACCTTCTGGATGGCATTGTAAGTTTATGCATAGTTACACACTCCAAACATGTTATCATTGTTATCCACAGGGATCTATGCAGTGTTATCATTTGCAAATGAAATGTAAAACTTATTAAAAATACAGATGTTGTTTGATCTTCAAATCAACTGTTGATATGGAGTCTTCCCACAAGGCAAAGCTGTCAGGAGGGAAGAGAAAATTACATAATGTCTGTTTTTTAACACCACAGAAAAGTCGTCAATGGAGACAATTAACAGCATTTACAGTGTGTTTTTGCCTCTACAAACTTTTTTTTATAGCAACCTATTTTTTGCTTTTTTAAACAGGATCTCTTTGTTCTACTGGATTTGATCGGAGGTCCTACACCTCACTTTGGTAAACAGTTCTCTAACACTGCCAGATGGCTGTCCAAACTCCAGAATATTGGTAATATACTTCTATTAGCATTTTATATTCTCAATGATTTTTGTTTTATACAATGTAAAAAAGGAGTAGATTAGGTATATCTTTTTAAATTTTTTGCACACACTTTGCTTCAATCGCCCTATACCCTAACTAGAGAACCATAGTTAGCAGGATATTTCTTGTCGCTAGAATGTTAAAAATACAGACAACAGCACTGTATTGAAATGTATTAAGATTGGTGTATGTAGAGCCAATCAGGTTGTATCCTAAAATTCATTCATTCATTCATTCATTCATTCATTCATTCTTCATTCATCTTCTCACCTGTTTATTCCTTAATTCGGGGTCATGGGGTTTTGCTGGAGTCTATCCCAGCACACATAGGGCGAGAGGCAGGGGTACACGCCAGTCCATCGCAGGGCACACATAGACAAACAAACACTCACACATTCACGCCTATGGGAAATTTAGAATCACCAATCAACTTAATGTACATGTTATTGGACTGTGGGAGGAAACCGGAGTACCTGGAGGAGACCCACACAAACGCAGGGAGAACATGCAACCTAAACATAAAGATCCCCAGCCCAGGAATCAAACCCAGTACCTTCTTATTGTGAGGCAACTGCGCTAACCACTACACCAACGCACCACCCCTATCCTAATATTGTTGCCAGAAAATTTTTAAATACAGTTTTAAACATATTCTTTAATCATAATAATATACATAATTATAATCATTAAGGTTTTTTTCTATTTAAATGTTATATTAATGTTTTAGTTTTCATTCTAGATAATTCCTTTAATTGGACACTCTTACAACTAATTATTGTTTTTGTGTTTCATGGCTGAGTCTCTATTTCTTGCTTTGTGCCTTCACAATGTATTGTGTGGTTAGTAGACATTTGTGTATTTGTAGACAGCTGTTTTGTAACTGTTTACTTACGTTCAGAGCGCCGCCTGCATGCACTAGGCCAGCTGGAAGACCATCCTAATGAAGTTCAGTACTTCTGGCCTGGAATGCCTGTGGGTCCTGTGCAGGATGACCATATGCCCTTCTTTAGAAGAGGTAACATAGTAATGCTAGATTCTACTGTGGAAACTGGAAGGCAGTTTTTCCGAAGCATGTCGACTTGATTTCATGCAGAATTCCTTATTCTATTTAAAACAGTAGAAAGACAATAAAAACTACACCTGCTAGACATACTTCCATGTACTTACAGGGGTCCGGATCCTTCATCTCATCCCAACCCCATTTCCATCTGTGTGGCACACCTTTGATGACAATGAGGAAAACTTGGATAGAACCACGATCCAGAACCTAAACAAGATTTTGCAGGTGTTTGTGCTTGAATACCTCAACATGAAAAGCCCCGATCCACCAACACAGGCAGCTTAATGTTCTTTTAATCTATTGTAACAAAGACTTCATGAAGTCGACAAAGCATCACATAAATGAGTTTTTAAGACAATTGTGATAAAATGTCTTATTTCAACTCAATTGTGTATTTCAATTCAATTGTGAGATTATACTGTATAATCATTATATTTGTATGTATAATCACTATATTTGTAAACTGACTGGTGCACAGTATTTATCAGTATGCTTAAAATATTGCTTTTGTATATCTGTCAATCGTCCAACCCTCCATTTCCAAACTGATTGGATGTTATACATTTTTTATGTTTGGGGGTACAGAAGTCTACTATGAAAACTTTAATTATGTTACAGATATTCAACATTTGCTTTCTTTGTATTAAATATTTAAGGATGCCATAGTAACATTTGCATTCTGGGTAATTCTTTAAAAAAAACCCCACACATTATTCATACACAATCATCTGTATGAGACAATAACCGGAAACTGTTCTTTCTCTCAGAACACAATTGTAAATATGACATGATTACGCAGAGCATAAATGTCAATGATTAGGTGTATTGTGACTGTATGCTTAATTAGTTATATTAATATAATCATCGTCTCAAACCTCTGTTTATTTAATTTATATTTAGTATATTTTTAGATTGAGCATTGTTGTTCTGAAAGCAAAAACAGACAGGAACTATGATCATGCGTCACTCACACATACCCAGCATACATGCTGCATTCTAAGGACTTCCTGCAGCCGACACTCCTATGGTTCATAAAGCTGACCTTCCATGAAGTCGTTATAACATGGTTATATTCCTTTCTTGTACACTACAATCGAATTTTTTCCGTTTTAGAGGTTTCATACTATAAATGCTTACACAATAACACAAAGATTAACACAAAGGAAAAAATAGAAGAAACGAATCTGACATACAATGTATAATAATGACATAAAGTACAGTGCGCTTAGATCATCACAAGACAAACTGAAGCTTTATAAGCAGCGAGAGACTTTAACCATATCACACTGGTCTTGTGTGCCCTAAGTGTCAGAACTGAAATATGATTTCCCGTGCACCTGTTCTATATGTAACGGCATATACTGTATGTGAACTGTTTCTGAATGGCTTTGGTTTGATAAAAGTATGTTGTGGTGTCTTTTCATTTATATAATGTGGAAAAAGAACTATAATTATTATAATTTTTCCGTTCTATTAGCTTCTTACCCGCTTATTCTCTAATTCGAGGTTAAAGGGGTCTGCTGGAGCCTATTCCAGTGCATATAGGTCGAGAGGCAGTCCATATACTGTTATTTTTCCCTCTCTATACCTGGCACACGAGCAAGTTATTTTAATAATTATTATAACAGTACTCTGGCTTAAATGTAATAAGAAGTACTTTATTTAACTAGGTCTTAACTTGGCCTCCAGCAAGCCTTAAAATCCATCTTTGATGTGATTGAAAGTCAGATATTCTCTTCCGTTATTATAATAATTTGGCATTACAAGTCACTGCCTGGACCACAGACATCCTTTAATACCTTTGCGTGCAATGTGTGTTAATAATCTGTAATTATGCAATTATCTGAAATCTCTTAGGTGTTTTTAGAGGAATGCTGTATCATATACAGTTTCATTGTGCTAAATGCTTTATCTTTCAGAAGTGTTGAAAAATGACAAAATCAAATAATGTTTTGTAATTAAATATTGAAATTGTAGTCAACATTTTTAATAGAATAATTCTTAACTCGCTTAGAGACGATGACAAATGTGCAATAATTAACAAAGGTTTTAAGCTTTTGGTTCAACCTCCTACAACTTCTAGGTTGTTTCATAGTCACACTCCTTATCTTTATGTTTACTTTTCTGATAAGTATATTTCCCAAATCATTGAAAGTAAGCTGGTAAACTGCCAGAGAAAACTAGTTAATAAAGTGTTTTAATTCTAATGTTATGTTGCTCACGATATGTGTGAAGGTTTAACTACAGTATAATATACCACTCATCTGTTTGACAAAAGTGTGTGATTTAGGGCTGAGCTTAGTCCTGATAAGACACGTTTTTGCTGTGCATGTGAGGAGTGGCATTTCAGGACACATTTCACCTGTTACTTTTCACTCAAATCACAGAGGGGAAACAATATTAAACAGAAAAAAACATATAAAAATTGTACTTGTAGGCTGTGTAAACTTTAGATGGCAGCAAAGCGTTGGAAAAATAATTAGCAGGTTTATTTTTGTTTAATTGGTGAATCGAAATATCCCACAGGAGTGAGTGTGTGTGTGAGTGTTTGTTTGTCTATGTGTTGCCCTGCAATGGACTGGCGACCTGTCCAGGATGTACCCATACCTCTTGCCCTATGTGCGTTGGGATAGGCCCCAGCAGATCCCTGTGACCCTGAATAAGTAGGTTAGAAGATAAATGAATGAATAAATGCTGTGTGTACTGTGCATGCTATATATTTATACATAGACTATGAATGATTTATCTACATATAATATGAAAGACATTTTAAAGTGGGCGGACTAAATTCTCAGCAAAAGACCAGATATTAAGGATAGTTTTCCAGATATTGGATCATTACTTCAGACTCACTGTAAGACTGTCATTATTACAATAAAAGATTAGTGAAATAAATGCATATAAATGATCATGCACACTTCTACAATTTTGATTATGTTAATTCTTTTTATTTGGGTTAATAATTAATAATTACATGGGATGATTCTATGTTATGAAGATTTGAATGAATATGTGAATACATATAGTTATGATCCAAGCAGACAGAATCAAATGGTTAGACATATTGAATCAGGAGGGTGGCGTAGTGGTTAGCACGGTCGCCTCACAATAAGAAGGTCACGGGTCACGGATTTGATTCTGTGTGCAGTTTGCATGTTCTCCCGGGCTTGCATGGGTTTCCTCCAGTTTTGTTCCACAGTTTAAAAACATGCAACCTTGTACATTTAATTCACATAGTAAAAGTGTTGGAATATTTTAATATCGACATGAGGAGGGACAGCAAAACTGTCTCACTGCATAGCATGTCAGCGCACTGTGAGCACAGCATAGTGATTGTGCAATTCATGGTGAGGCTCGTTGATAAAGGGCCTTGTTCAGGGGCTCACAAGGATTGCATGGTAGTGCTGGGAATCAAACCCCCGTTTTTCTGGTATTAGTCCAACACATGTCCACTAAACCTCCACTTTTGTTTGAAAACAGCCACATTATCAGTTCTATAGTCATCGTGGCGTCGGGGGGCCACCACTTTTTTATTTTGCCTATACTAGGTGGCAACGTTACTGTTGCATCAATCAACGTGTGAGTGTGTGTGTGTGTGTGTGCGCACGCGTAAAAGCCCCTCCCCCCCCTCGTCTCTGCTTTGAGTTACTTGTTGCTGATTGGTTGTCTCTCTGTCATTTAATCTGTTTGCCTGCTTTCCCGGAGCGACTCTCATGAGCGGGCCGGTTCAGCTGTTTACAGTGTGTCAGTGCTCCAGTGCTTCAGTGGTTCAGTGCTTCAGTGAGTGAAAGCTCCAATGTTCCGTTGAACGTGGATTTACTCTTATACGTTATCCACGATGGACAAATGACTCTATTGTTTAGTGAGAGTGTTAAACGGTTATCGGCGTTGAGTTCAAACTTGGATAACCAGGTAGTTAAAGTAAGAAACCATGGAGCCGATAACCAAGTGGATACCTAAACAAGTGGTAGAATGGATGAGAGGTGAGTGTATCGCATTTTTAATGGAGTTTCTTTGTTACTAAAATGTTTCGGCGACCTTTTAATAATATTGTGTTGAATTCCATTCCCTCGCTCACCGTGTTTGTTTACCTGCGGTTTCGTAGAAACTCGACAGCTTTGCGCGTGTCATTGAGCAACCGACCGGTTCCTCGGTTTATAAAGTTTTTGTCATGTATTTCAAACATTTTGAGAGTTGTACTGTTTGTATATTTACTTTTCACAGGCGTGTATTTATTTTGTTAACCGCTTAAATACGGGTCAGCTAGGATACAAATGCAGAAAAGGTTAAGGATCTTACTTCTGGACCTTTGGTGTTGGTGGGGCTTCAACCCTGGTCCTGGTCTTCCAGTCAAGAACCTGGAGGCAACACTGCCCCAAACTGAGAAGTTTAAGGATGCCTGGCATGTTCAACTGACTGGTGCTGGAAATCAAACCCATAACCTTTAGATCTGCAGACCAAGAACTTACGCACTAAGATGCTTTTTCCTTTTAGGAACTTATCAGCAAGTTTTCCCCAATGTACCCATGGATTTAAAGAGTTCCAGTTATTATTGTTATTATTGTTTTTATTCACGCAGATGCTTTACTGTATACAAACCTGTTGCAAAATGAGGTTTTTTTTTTACTGCTTTCCATTAAGAGTTTGACAGAGTTAAATATAAATTGACATTTCCTACCATAACGTTCACCATGCACAGAATTAATGAGCAGAATCTTATCTGTGGTCCCTCAATGCCACCAATAGGGAGACCAGGAAGACAAAATCCCCAAAACTACCAAGGAAGAGCTCAAGTCTGCCACCTTGAGCAAGACCCTTAACCCTTTCTGCTTCAGGGGCTGTACAATAACTGACCCTGCACTCTGACCCCAACTTACTAAGATGGGATATGTGAAGAAAAACATTCCCTATATGTTGTACTGTGACGGTGTATAATCCTGTGTGTGACAAAATAAAATTAGAGTTGGAATAACTGGAAATTCTTGACTTTCTGCACATTAGAAATCTAAAACACAGATAATCAATTAGTTACATCATATCAATGGCTTTACCCTTCTATGTACCCTGTTAACACAACATTGCATTGTTATTTTCATTTAATGCTGCATTTTTGTATAATTATCATTACTTATTGTCACAATAACAAAAAAAAGTGGCGACTAGCAAGAAAGCAGCCAATTAGTTTGCTTATGCAGTTTTTCCTTTTGTGTAATGTGGGAGTCAAGAACGAATCTCAAATGCTATTACCATACATTTTACAACAGGCACTTTCCACACACTTAAACCCCCCCCCCAAAGAAAAATTGCTTGTAGTCTGCTGAAGCTACCATACATACGTTTTAGGTGTACACTCTAGCAAAACTGTATGTTAGTGAGCATAGTCTATACGTTCATGGAATTAGATAATAAAAGAGAATAGAGTAATGTAGGTTTGTTTCATTCCGAACTAGGAATTCCAGCTAGGAATTCTATCAGTTGATTCTTCTACTATAAGAAGACCAATCTGCTTATTTTTCCAAATATAACTTTTTACACGATAATTACTCAATAAATTGCCCATTTAACTCCCAAATAAGCAATGAGGCCACCATTTATTCCTTTTTATGTCTGTGGTATTTCAAGCATCTAAAGCTTTCCAACGAGTGCTACTGGGTGAGTAACGCCAGGAAGTCACATATCGGCATGTGTAATAATTAGGTTTTCAGAGTAAGAGAGTAACAGTAACTTAAGATTTTGATAAAACCTCAGGAAAGTAATAAAAAGGAATTTTCCTATGTATAATTGAATTACAGCTTGCTGCATTGTGCTGCAGTGTAATAAACCTGACTCCTACCCTATAACACATTTAAGTCTGTTTAAAGGCTGTTCATTCCAGCCAAATTTTTGACCTATTACCCACCCATGCCCTAGAAGTATTGTTGGATCATGGGAAATTTATGGTTTATTTTTAAGGACCTGGCACTTGATTCAGCTGCTGGTGTTCCAGTGAACTGCATCTGGAGGTCATGCTTAAAACAATGCAGGTTACAATATGCTCTCTGTGACTCATGAGACTGGTTTAGTTACCTGATGGTTTCGGCTAGCATAGTTTATGTTATAAAGAAAACCTTGCCCTGCTAGACAAGTAGAGTTAGCTTAAGCAGATTTAGGTAATATCTGCTTTTAGAGAGATTCATATTTCTAGTCAATAGTGTGTAAAAAGATTCTAAAAGCATGACTCATTTGACAAAAAAAATAGTCTAAGGAATCAATGATTAACAGTGTGAGGTATTTTAAGGCAGTCCACCTGGAATAACTTCAACAACAGCATTCTTTCTATCTTTTATTCACTAATTCGGTTAGTTATGATATTTAGACATTCCTCTGACTCCAAGGCTTGTTATATAGTTCCCTGCGAGTGTTTTTATAATTTAGTCAGAAATAAAATGGTTGAATGAGGGTTTCTTTTGTGATAGCACAATTGACATGTGAACGAGACAATAAGTGTCGCTATTACATGTGTATGACACAACAATATAGTAATACAGTTGAGTATTGATCAGAATAGCTAACCTTAATGGTTATAGGTTATAGATGGCTTTAAATAAAATGTATTTTCTTTAACATCACAATATATTGATTAAAATATCTTAAAATAATTGTACGGTTACAATGTTGGATACACTATGGTTTAAAATATGTCTAAAAAAAACTGGTCCTGACAGGAAGCAAATGACAACGGAATTATTGTGAAAAACATTTTGCCCTTCCCTTCTGATTGACGTATGCTGTAAGGAGACCAACCCTTTAAAACCTGTTACAGCTGCTGAAAGTTAAATCTTAGAATTAGGTATTAGGTATTGTATTTGGTAAATTTGGTTATGTTACATCCTTCTTAATCTCATGGCTATAAAAGCTTTTCTGCTGACTAGTCAGTATTAAATATGATACAGAATATTAACTAGTATAAAGAACCAAATCTTTATGGCATACATCTGCAAAACTAATGTTTACTAAACGTTGGCTAAGAATACAAACCTGTGAACCTGCCACAGTGTAATTTTGTGGAATCATGAATGCTTCTTAAAATACACAATGTGTTGGCCTAAAATTATAAAGTTAAAGTATAGGATATGGTTAAAGGGTAAAATGTTTAGTTATTTTTAATCTTATCGGAGGCTGTCTGACTCTGGACCGCAGGTGAAAAGCGTAGTTTATCTATAATATTGTACATTAATCTTTTGATTAAGTCTGTTTGTTTATGGAGAAGAGTAGATCTACTGCAATATAATATAGTATATACTCTATATTGGCAAAAGTTTGTAGTCACTTGAGAATCACAAACATTTGTGATTTCAAACAGATTATCTTTAAGAAAATGTCAAGTTTTTGTTTTGTGACATTTTAAGCAGCCTTTTAGCTGATTAACTTAAGAAAAAAAGGGAAAATATCAGCTGTTCAGGGGAAATCATTTAAACAGTTCTATTTATTTAACAGTTACTGGCAAGTATTAATTTGTTAATAAATTTTATTTTAAATCAATTTACATTTGAATGATTGATTTACTGAATGATTGATATACTGTATTTGAAAAAGATTTGAACCTTTTTCTTTGTACTTTTTAAATTTCATAATAAGATAGGGCTGCAACGTTTAGTCCATATTATCAACAATACAAAAAATCTTGAACTTCATATGAATGACTATAACG
>JAOTRA010000002.1:7099525-7111366 GCA_026260255.1 Pseudolaguvia tuberculata | reverse complement strand
GTGTGTGTGTGTGTGTGTGTGTGTGTGTGTGTGTGTGTGTGTGTGTGTGTGTGTGTGTGTGTGTGTGTGCACCAGTGCACAAGTTATTAATTATTTTTGTCAATTTAAACTATTCTTTTCCTTAAGGTCAGCTGTAGTCACAACAACATCAAGTCCGTTGACATTTGCATTAATTTATGCTCTATTTCCCACAGAGACCACACATAAGGGAGTGTCACCTTGCATGTGCCATGGTAAATTGAAGTTGTTAATATTATATTTCAACTTCGATTTCTTACGTTCTTAGCAAAGCCAGAGTTACCTCTATCACATCATGACCTAGCAGTAGTGGCTTTTTAAAAACAACAAGCCTTACCAAGCATTAAACTAGTAATTACTGATTTTAAACTGTTTACTTTTGCATTTACTGGATAAAATAAGTTTACTCTACATTTTATATTTACATTATACATTTTGAGAAATGGTAATTAATTGCTTAATGTGTTGGACTGTTGGACCCCTGAGAAAAACCCTTAACCCCAAATTACTGTTGTATAAAAAAAACTGCTCTGGATGAATGTTTTTGCCAAATGGCGCCAATGTAAAATGTATTTTCACACTAAGTGTAGTTCAGTCATTTAATTAATTCTGCAATACTTTAGCAGAGACCTGTGCCAGGTCACCTGTAAAAAAAAACACGAAATGCGCTAAAGACATTGTAATTAGGTGAAAACAAAACCTGATTGCTTTGATACAAAGCAGCATTTCCAAATTCTCTAGCACATTTTCTGCGTACTTTGGTTATCTGATCTTATCTGATGATAGGACATAGGAAGAAGTTCTCTTTCCCGGCTATTGTAATTCACATTTAGTAAATGTCTGTTTATGTAGTATTTACTTTTTTCTATCTTACACATGATGCATCTGTATTATAGAAGCTTTTCTGAGACCAACAAGGAACATGCAGGCATACTTCTCTATGTTTAAATAACCACTAAGACAGGAATGTATACCACGACTAGGCCAAACCCTCAATGAATCAAGAGAGAAAAGTACTACAAATAGCCATTTATGTCCCTGTCCTTTGTTCCGTGGCACTTGTGGCTTTTAGACCATATTTAAAATATTTAAAGACCAAATATCCACTGGTGTGTCAACTATAAATAAATCTCCTCAAGCATTTGTTATTTCTACCCAAAGGAAATCATCTTGGCTGTAATTTTGTTTATATCCTATAATGTTGTGTTAGTAAAGGTTGCTCTGCCTTTGTCTTCATAACTGGTGCGAGCGGGTAGATTTATGTATGGAACATGCTCAGACTTGCCTGCACTTTCTACCAGTTGCTCTCTGATTAATTGTTCATTCTAGCGTATAATCTGTCAATGGTTTTTTTTAAACTTCTGTGTTTTTTTCTTGCAGTTTAGAGACAAATGCCTCAGTTTTATTCCTAAGTGGATGCTATACAGGTTACATTAAAAAATGTAATACACCTGGTAAAGATGGGAATCCCCTGTGGCTCAGCAATTAATTATTATCTCTCATCACACACCAGTTATACGTCGGCGTAATGGTTTACAGCAGGTTATAAAAAATAGACAGTGATGAATCATCAAAAGTGCAGTTACAACAAGAAGGTCCTGGTGAACTGTCCAGGGTGTACCCTTGCCTCTCGCCTTATGGATAGGCGCCAGCAGACCCCCATGACCCAAATTAGGGAATAAGCGGTTAAGAAGATGAATGAATGAATGAATGAATGAACTGCATTTGTTTTCTGTGATTTGAAAATTGCATGTAGATCTAAAATACATTTTCAAAACTTGGCCATTAGTTTGGGTTTTTCCTTGTCATTCCCACTTTAGTGGATGCAGGTCACAAAAACATTTAATCTGAATGTTGTCTAGTATCACCATCGAGTATTAAAAACTTGTACATGTGCTACATTCTCCTTATTTAAACTTGTATTTTTGTTGGTTTTATGTATGCTTGTTTTCTGGCTTTTTCATCTAAACAAGAAAGATTTTTTTATGGTACTTTTTTAAAAGGTTGATGAATCATTTTCTTAACCAGCACCTGCATGTATGTAAACAGTGAAAGGGTGGTATTGCACGTGATCATACAAAACAGTATTATCCACACCTCACCTGAACAATAGGGGAAGTCCTGCCATTGGATTCCATGTTCAAAACTTGTGTGTATGTTTCAGTGTTATTACTCAAATAACTACTGACAACTACTGACAAAGTTTTAAATAAGTAATGACTGGATTCAGGAGGAGCTGCTGTCAACAATTTTGTGCTAAAACAATGAAGCATCTCTAAAATCCAGCAGTATTTTAGTTTTAAAAGAGATCTCCAAATACAGGCTTAAGTTCAATATGGAACTTGAAAAGTTTGAGTGGAAAGGCAAAATAGAAACAACTCAAAGCCAAACCCAATTTGTATCAGGAAAAAACTGTATTGTAATACAACAAATATTACTGATAATGTATTACTCTGCAAACGTGTAAGAATACTACCACTATTGTGTCACAAAGATTGATACCATCACTAGTGTAGAAAATCACAATATAACACAGCATGTCATTACAGAGAAGAAGATAACATATAATATACTGTGTTTATATAAACCAAAAATTTTTTTATTAAGAAACCATGTATAGTAAGAGTGTGAGGCAGGGTAGAGCGGGTGGAGAAGAGTATAGCAGGGGTGATTTGTGATTGATGAGTTTCTGCAAGAGTGAAAGGGAAAGTTTATTGGACTGTAGTGAAACCGGCAATGTTTTACGGTTTAGAGGCAGTAGCGTTGTCAAAAAGACAGGAGGCGGAGCTGGAGGTGGCAGAGTTGTAAGATGTTGAGATTTTCGTTGGGAGTGACAAGAATGGACAGGATTAGAAATGAGTTTATTAGAGGGAAGGTGCAGAGGAGGGACATGCATTATATTGGTAGAAAAATGGTGAGGAAAGAGGTACCGGGCAGGAGGAAAAGAGCAAGACCAACAAGGAGGTTTAAGGATGTGGTGAGGAAAGACATGCAGGTAGTTGGGGTGAAAGATGCAAAAGTAGACGACAGGGTAGTGTGGAGAAGAGCGATCCATTGTGGTAGCAGCCTAAAGGAGAGGAAGTAGAAGAAGAAGTAGAAAAAGAAGAAGAAGAGGAAGAATTTTAGCTGTAAGAAATGCTACAAAATAATGAGAATAAACTGTTGGGAATAATATAATGCAATATAATGGAACAAATATTAGAATTTAGGTTGTACACGTAGGTCAGCTTCTGCTTCACCATCTCTGTTAGACCTGACTCCCACTGATATTTTCACAATCATTTAAACCCACTCCCACTGTCCATAAACGTATACATAAGGTTGATTGGTGAATCCAAATTGCTGATAGTTATGGATTGAGATGGACTGGTGATCTGTCCAGGGTTTAGCCCTGCATTTTGCCCTATGTGCGCTGGGATAGGCTTCAGCAAACATCCGTGACCCCGAATTAGGGAATAAGCAATTAAAGAGATGGATGAATGAATGAATTTACAACATCCTACAGAATCCTGCTCCTCCTTGTACATGGATCCACACTTTATTATACAGAATGAATTTTTAAAAAAACCCATTGAAAACAAGAGATATTTTTTTACAAGAGTAAAAAAAAAAATTTAGTCATTGATGAGTGTCACCCTACCTCATCACTAACCACCATCACCTGCTGATTGGGGATGCGATCAATCAGCCAGGTGATGGTGCGTTATTGAGGTGATGGAGGGGTGATGGATGGATGAGCGCCATCCCTACTAGGGCGCAGAGTACTGTGTTTGAACTAAAATTTTCACGGGTATGTGGATTTGCATTCTTCTGCTCTCACAGTCTGTCTAAGTTCGAGTCCCCGTCAGATTCCACGATTGCTGTCACGGTTAAGTACGATATTTATTAGAGCAGCATTGCTGCACGGTCTTGTTTTGTGTTTTGTTTAGTTTAAAGTGGATTGTACTTACCCGAAAATAAGTGTTCACTAAACGTCTGACTCCTGGTAATTCCTGTAATGCCGTAAAAACGAGGTTTTGTTAAAACTTGAAAATTTCTTTGTGACTATTTTCACTGTTAAAATGTGCTAAATAAGTAAAATTAATATAATAATTCAATTAAAATAACTTTTTAGCCAGACCAGGATTACAGGATCTGAAGGACAAAATGCAAGCCAGCAAGAGTTAAAAGACTTAAATGAACTTAGTAGAATAAAACTTCTGTACATCTGGTCATTTATGCAGTTATCCATCGTTTAGTCCTGTGGCAGCATCACAATGCATAAAATAATGCAGATACAGAGATAGCAATTTAATTAATGTTCACAATAAAATCAGAAAATAATTACATTTGTGACTTTACCCATAGGTTGGTTGTTGGTATCAACCGCTGGTTGAAGTATTTTACACACTGCTAATTATGGCTGTGTAAAAATATTGATACAGATAACTAGTATAATACTTCTTTCACTACAGTGTTTCAATATTCTAACATATACTATCGATATAGTTAAAATATATACTAATAAATGTTTGTGTTAATATCAAATTAAAACTCTCCTTAATATTTCTTTCTCCATGCCTTTAGTGGTTTCTGACAAAAGCATGGCGGAAACAATAATGGCACCTCCAACTTTGTATTTCTTATGTTTTTAACTATTTGTTTAATTATTGCAATGTATTGTAACATGTATTGTATTGCAATATGTCATGATATATTGTATTGTGACTCAATATTTTCATCACATCGTGAGTTCCCTGCCTATTCACGGACTGTTAATCCTTGTTTCCTCAGAAGTGTCTTACAGTTACATTTTGGCATTTGGCAGATGCTCTTATCCAGAGCGACTTACAATTGTTGTTTTGGGTTTTTTATTTTTACAACTGAGCAATTGTGGGTTAAGAGCCTTGCTCAAGGGACCTCAGTGTGTGCTTGGTGGAGGTGGGATTCAAACCCGGGTCTTTCTGATACTAGTCCGACACCTTAACCACTAGCCTACCACTTCCCACATTCATTCACCATTCATCCAGTTTTAGGTGGTATACAAAATAATGCAAAAAAGAAAACACCAACCATCCAACATCCACAGCACAGAGAACTACATTTGTAGTTTATTGATAAGACAGACAGACTGGATGAAGTTGACAGGAAGTCTCTAGTAGCTTGATTAATCACTCTTTATCACAATGGTGAATAGAAAATCATCTTGGTACAAATAACACATGAAACTTTTACATGAATAAGCTTCACTCCATAGCCAAGAACAGAAATTTGAGGCTATCAAAGCACCAAAACTAGATAGTATTGATGTACACCCTCCTCTTCCCATCACCTTCCTCACCCTCAAAAATGTTTTATCATCTCTGGTAGCCTGAGTACAATGTGTTTAGTTCCTACATTAGGAAATCAAAGCTTTGCCTGGGTCTTGAGTTTCTATGGAAGTTTGCCCAAACACATTGTTTACTGCAGGATTTGGGTAACCATGCAAATGTCTCTCTTTTTTATCTTGACTTATTCAATTCTATTCAATTCAGTTTTATTTGTATAACGCTATGAGCTGCATAGCGTTATACAAATAGAACCACTAAAAAAACTACATTTTATTATGACTCCAGTTTCCATTTAATCATTTATGGTGCAGATGGTAAAATTCTTTATGAGGAAGTGGAATATTTTCTTGCTTCATTAGACATATATTGCTAATGTGTGCCTATTCTTGATTAATTAATGTCTGTCTTTGCAGTTTCTTTCCAATGGAGGGTTGAAATTTTCATCTCTTACCCTGTGTAGATATATAAGCACTTATGCTATGTGAATTTTTATTCTATATTTTGCATGTAAATACTAGTGAAAACCAATACCATCCATCTGGCACATACCACATCCCACACTTGTCTGAACGGTGAATAATAATGATAAATTTTTTTTTTCATAAAAGAGGTTACTATTGCATAGTGTGCTAAAAAAAACAGTTAAACGTACTTTTATTTTACTTTAGTGCTCATTTAAATGTTATTGTTAATATTAGCTGCTTTATGCCAGTTAAGAAGAGCCTGTGGATCTTGAGCAAGATTGAGCAAGGGTTGGGACCCTTCCTGCTCCAGGGGCGCTGTGCTCTGGGCCCTGTGCTTTGACCTCCAACTGACTAAGATGGGGATATGCTAAGAAAACATTTCACTACATGTTGTAATGTGTATAATCACGTATGTGACAAAATTTGAATCCCTTAATAATTTGATTAATGTTTATTTTTTTATTATGGTTTCAAAAGTAATAAGAGAAACAGGCTTCAATTAGACATGAATATTTGGGCTTGTTCCATCACACAATCTAGATCAGACTTTTGGGTTTTGGTTTGAGGTTAGAGGTTGTTTTTTGCCATTTTAATGGTTTGAACTTTGATGGTTTGGGAAAATTCTGCATGACTTGAATGTGAGAAAAGCATTCTATCCTTTTCTAAATGTAAATACTGGTCTAAAAGTTAGGTGTCCCCACCTCAGAGTCTCAAAATTATCTGTAATTGTGGTTTTGCCTCTTGGGTATGTGGCACAGACAAGACTCACAGAAGTCGGTTGGGGAGTGTCTGATTTCCAAACCACCACTTATTTACACATCTGTAATGATGCAGTGTTTATTGCATTCTTTAGATTTATCAATAGTGAGACAGTTAGTGTAGCATTTACTTGCTTTACAACTCTCAGACATTCAGACTCCTGTGAGTCAATATTTTGCTCTAACCAGAAACTATATTATTGAAGAATGTCTATGTTTAAGCATTGTCTTGACAAATATTATACTCTAATTTTGAAATAAAGCTTTTTTTTAAAAGTTAATAGCATATAATGTGATATAACAAAATTGTAAAAACTTAACTAGAACTGTGTGCTCATCTTATTGACCCATGATTAATCCTTCCTTCCCCCCACTTGATCCTTTCATGGCTAATGCAAAAGTTGCATGAGAGCTATAGCAAACCTGTCTGATTAGTTTCTCTTCCCTGTGGCACTTTTTGCTCCCTAACACCTCCTCCCCCTTCAGCATCTGTCACATGTCAGGGCAACATGTGGGGCAGCTTGAACACTTTTAGCACATCAATCCAATCTGTCTTGCAGCCAAACCACAGTGATAAAAATAAAAACGATCACTTAATTAAGACTATAAGTTTATCAAAACTTTATAAGTTAATTACCATTACATTTTGTTATCAGAATTAACACCATTAACTAGCTGAATGACTTGTTCTTTTCTTTTTAAAGACTTTTTAGCAATGTATTGCTTTTATTACTACGATGCCTGCTGCCTTGTTCATTTTGATATATTCTTTTTTTGATCAATTCTTTTTTTCCACATATCCCATCTTAGTAAGTTGGGGTCAAAGTGCCCCTGGAGCAGGAGGGGTTAAGGGTCTTGCTCAAGGTGGGGCTTTAACCCCGGTCTTCCTGATCAACCGATCAACAACTCGGTACCTTAACAACTGAGCCACCACTGTCCCCTAACTGAACTTACAATTTTGGACAAATTGCATTTCTGTTTTTAAGATATTAATGAATATATTTAAGCAAATACAAGTCTTTCCTGTATGCTACTGTAGAAATCTGAAATTCCCACACCAGGACATTTTTAGAGAACAATAAGCATTCCTTCAGTACTCACAGGTTTGCTTCAAAGTCTAAACAAATGAAAGTGAGAAACAGTGGCAGCCACTAGAGTATACTATACACTATAGACAACACAGGATGGGGAGTTAGAGAGAGAGAGAGAGAGAGAGAGAGAGAGAGAGAGAGAGAGAGAGAGAGAGAGAGTGTGTGTGTGTATAGGAAGGTCAGAAAGGTTTGTTCTCCCACTGGGATGCTGTTCATTCTATGAGAGGTGGAAGGCTTTCTTTCTTGTGTAATCAAATCTCTGAGAACCAAAACCTGCCCTTCTTTTTTCACATGGCCTGTCTAGTGTTGAGAGCCTTGCTACAAGGGGGCACTCTAGATGGTGTTAATTCCAGATAGTAGAGGGATCGGCTGGGGGGTAGTGGTACGTAGTAAGAGGTTTGTGCTGTTTCCTGTTTGAGCAGATGTTAAGGTCACACGATATTGTGCACTAAAGGGTGTCAAGTTTACAGTTAAGCACATTAAATTCTTTTTGCCACAAGACAGTTTGTTTCAATGACAGCATTCACTGACAACATATCGATAAACTGTGATAAAAGAGAGCAAACCTTTTACCTAATGAGTAAAAGTGAGTCAATACAAAGGGTTTTGTTATTTTTCGTTCTTCTGTTTGACACACTGTTCAGAGCTGCTGTGATGTTGGTTTTCACATACACTACTATTTAAGCTCTATTATATTAAATACCTGTGGATAATACACCAATTAAAGAGGACATGACCTCCAGGACATGCTTTATAGGAAAACAATCTACAATAGGGTAGTAATGATATCACACCACCCTGTTGCTAATTATTTACCCACAACAGTGCCCAAGGTGTTTTATTACTAATTTCGCCAATTTAGTAAAATGTTTCTGGCTGGGTTTTTTTTTAGAACAATAATTTACTTGCCCCTTTTGTCTACACTGACATTCCATCTTTTTTTTATTGTGTCCTCACAATTTCAATCACACACACACACTTGGTGTGCTAATACAAAGAGTGTCACTGATCTGTAAGTCTTCTTTTTATTTTGACCAAATTCCCATAGTGGTTCTGGGTATTCTGGATATTTTTGCTAGGTGAGAGATATGGTTTATTTAAAAAGAAAAAATCCCACTCAGACCTATGCCAAAGAGTCAATTGAGCATCAATGAAGGGCTTTCATTAGTTAGCCGTTAATTCTAGTGTTGCGATGAGATCTCATTGTAATGATGGAAAACTGCTCGTAAAGCATTGAATCAAGCTCTATAATCATTTTAACACATTCCAGCAGCTTCTCTTTTTCTTTTTTATTCTCATCAGATCCTAAAAAGATATGTAGGAAAATAGCATCAACATTCGGAAAACAGTAGTATCCGATTCCAAAATGAGAAACATTTCCCCTTCTGTTCAATCCTTTCCAGTTTGCACAGCCAGTTAGGTAAACTGTGCTAGGCTCTGTTCATTCATAAAGAGCTACTTTCTCACACTTGTGACTGTAATTTGGAATAAAATATATATTTCAGTACCATGGTGTATTAGCTTGAGATTGAGGGTCATTTTTACTGCTCCAGTCTTTTATAAATATGCATACTTTAAAATAAACACATCAAAATCCAGCATTGTCATTGAAAAGGCTAAAAATACATGAAATAAATACATTGCATATTGTTAATAATTGAAAGATTCCCATTTATGGAAGTTAGGAAGGTGCTTTGTGTTGCATTTCCAAAGCTGGACTGAGATAGATGTGGTGTTGAATGATGAGCTGTGTTGTTGTGTCTGAGCTGACAGGTCATTGAGGACTAGTGGGGCATGAGGCCAGTGCTTTGCAGCTGGCCCTCTCTGTACTGCCTTTGACTAGGGAAAACCCCTCCCCCATTACCCCATAGAGCCATCCTTCACTGACACACGGGTGGAACGGCTCAGTAAGTGGGCTGCGTTTTGTATGTCGTTTGGCGTAGGAGTCTGTTGTTGCACAGGCAGC
The DNA here is from genome assembly GCA_026260255.1 of Pseudolaguvia tuberculata. Classification (NCBI taxonomy): domain Eukaryota; kingdom Metazoa; phylum Chordata; class Actinopteri; order Siluriformes; family Sisoridae; genus Pseudolaguvia; species Pseudolaguvia tuberculata. Next base: position 7,101,760 of record JAOTRA010000002.1, on the reverse strand, counting down.
CAATTGGTTTTGGAATTATATGCAAGTTCCTGTGCAAGTGAAACAATTTAGTTTCAGTGAACCTGGTGTTTTATATTCAGCGAAGACATCATCCAGTTACCTTTTATTTAATCGGTCCGCGTACATTGCAGAAAGCCATCTCTGAGTGACAGCAGAGCAAACACCGGATCTCTCGCAGTGATGATGATGATAATCGTCCATCAGGCTTAATGAGGTCTCAATATTTTAAGCACAGTAAATGCATAATGCCCATATATGTTGTTCAACTAACTGCACATTTACACAGTTATCTAATCAGCCAATCATGTGGCGGTATGAATTCCCATAAATTACATACATGCAGGTCAAAATATCATATAATTTTCACATCATACATTAATATGACAAAAAAACCTGCAAAATTTGTTGCAGCATGAAAGCAGGCGTGTACCAGAAGTGCTGGTTCTAATATTTCAGACACAGGTCGGAATCTCAAACACAAGAGAATTACCGTTTCACATGAATTTATCCAAAAGCATTGTGTGTTTGTGTATACATACATATTTACATGGGTTTTTTTCTTGGAGTTATTCATGTTGGGTTTTTTTTCTCCTTTCACATTGTCAAGGTCTTGACGACAGTCTCCAGCAATATGTTTCCAACTTTGCGAGAGAGAAAATCAGTGGAGAGCAGCTGCTCAAGATCTCGCACCAAGACCTAGAAGAGCTTGGGATTACCCGAATCGGTCACCAGGAGCTGGTTCTGGAAGCGGTGGACTTGCTATGTGCTCTGGTCAGTTCAGATATTTTTTTTTTACAATTAGTGCTGTATTTATGTACAGATGTAATATTTTTAGAAGACGAAAGATTGTGTTAACTTCCTTTAAAATAAAAAGCTAACTATTCACATCTTATTCCATGTATGTCATTGTCATTTCAAAGGTGTATAGGACAGAAAGTGTGGAACTAGATTGCACTGGAGTGTACTGTATTTGTCTGGTTGTATAATTTTGTTGTGTTACAATTTGCCTTGTAAGAATTAGTTATAATTAATTAATGTCTTATAAAATAGTTATTACTAAACTCTTTTTTGAAAAACCACTTTTTCCCTTGTGGTTTGCCGTAGTTTGTTGAGCGTGTGAGACAGAAGTTGTGAATACATGCCTGTATCTAAGAAAGCAGTTACATTTTAGACTGCTTTTGTTTTTTACACGTGCATGTGCAGGTCCGCAACCTCGCTATCTAATTGGATTGTAGAATTGAATCCAGACTTTTAAGGTTAGGATTTGTTAGAGTAAGAATCGAGATGCATCATAAAGCTAACGTAAGCTCTATTATGTTGCAGTTGCTTTCTGTTGGTTATCAACCCTGTTTTGTATTTTACGTGTAACAAGTTTAGCCTGATTTACACTTTGCCCCTAAAGCAGTTTACAAAATCCCCCAAAACCATAAAGTAATTTGTAAAACCAGAAACAACCAGAACTACCAAGGTAGTTATGTATCATAAGAATTAATTTTCTTCTGTTTAAAATGTTTAAATTTCTCTTTACAAATGATATTGTCATGGGGAAAGTGGGTATAAAAGTGGGCCAAAGTTATAATATTTGGCGGAACTGTCTTGTATATTCTTACATTTACTGCATTTGACAGACACCCATTTATTTCTTTTATCTCTTTTAACTGAGCAATTGGTGGTTAAAGTGCTTGCTCAGTGGCCCAAGGGGTGGCTTGGTTGTTCTGAGAATCAAACCCTGGTCTTTCTGGTATCAGTCCAACACCTTAACCATTACAAATCCAATTTGGTAAAAATGTTTATTGTTTAAATGTTTTGCTGGGCATCTGGTTTCGCCCCACAGTCCATAAGCATGTACTTGAGGTTGATTCCTGAAGAGAAATTGTGGCCTGCGATGGACTGCCGACCTATCTAGGCTGTACCACTGCCTCTCGCCCTATGTGTGCTGGGATGAGCTCCAGCAGGCCCCTGAGACCCCAAATTAGGGAATAGGCAGGTTATAAGATAAATTAATGAAAAATGGAATAGTTTTGGCGGCGCGGTGGCGTAGTGGATAGCACAGTCGCCTCACAACAAGAAGGTCCCGGGTTTGAATCCCGGTCCCGGGATCTTTCTGTGCGAAGTTTGCATGTTCTCCCCGCGCCTGCGTGGGTTTCCTCCGGGTGCTCCGGTTTCCTCCCACAGGCCAAAAACATGCAGATTAGGTGGATTGGTGATTGTAAATTGTCCATAGGAGTGAATGTG
>JAOTRA010000002.1:7055134-7071700 GCA_026260255.1 Pseudolaguvia tuberculata | reverse complement strand
TGTGTGTGTGTGTGTGTGTGTGTGTGTGTGTGTGTGTGTGTGTGTGTGTGTGTGTGTGTGTGTGTGTGTGTAAACAGCACTGTTTTGGCCACAGCTTCAACAGTCTGTAGTATGATTTATAATGAATGTAAATAAAGAAGACTTTAGACTCTTCAGGTCAGTGACGTGTCCAAATTCTTTGATAGAACAAAGCTGCCTGTTCAGAATATTCGATTATCTTATCAGTAAGTGTTTAATAATCCCGTTGTGGTGATTGGGTTGGAATGATTTTGGCGATGATCCCAGAAACAGTAAGTTTAAGGCAGCAATACAACCTGGATGGGATGCCAGTTTATGGCAAAGCACCATGCACATATATTTAAACAGTTATATAGTATAACTAGCCTACTCTCTCTCTATTTGTGAGGAAACTAGAGAACTCAAAAAAGCCCCCATAGGAAAACATTTTAGCCTATACTAAGGACAATGCTAGTTACAACATTACTATAATTCTTTATATATTTTACTGTAAACTGAATAACTTTAGCCCTGAGATGGACTGGCGACCCGTACAGGATGTATACCCGCCTCTCGCCCTATGTGTGCTGGGATAGGCACAGCAGACCCCCGTGACCCTGAATTCGGGAATAAGTGGGTAAGAAGATGAATGAATGAATGAATGAATGAATGAATGAATGAATGAATGAATGAGTATTATACTGTTTCTTGTGGCTTTACAGCTCCAAATCCTAAGTCAAATTAACTTGCTCACAATATTTACATAACAAGTCTTATGAACATGAAACACAATTCTTTAGGTTTGTCTCAATGACTGAATAAGTAGTAACAAACTCAGCACGCTAGACAAATAAAAAACTAAAGGAATAGAACAATAAAAGTTTGTGTGAAAACAGTGAATGATACACACTTCTCCCTCAACTTTACCGCCCTTTCCGCGTAATTAGAGCGACACTCAATGGCTATCCACGGTACTGCAGGTATTTCAGAGCATTGAAACATGGTAAAGGATTTCCTAGTCGTGTGTTGAGAACCCTGTTAGATTCTATAATAGCACAAATAACCAACAGTCTACGAATTTGCTAAATTATTAATTCTACATTCCTTAGCAGTGTTCTCCAAATGTATCATTTACATTTACAGCATTTGGCAGACGCCCTTATCCAGAACAACTTACAATTATGGGTTAAGGGCCTTGCTCCGGGGTCCACAGTGGTTGTTTGGTGGTGCTGGGAATCGAACCCCAGTCTTTTGTATATCAGTCAAGCACCTTAAACCCTATGCCACCACTTCCCACAAGGATATAAAATATTTTTGTTTCTAAACAAAGTAGTTTAAGCTGAAAGCTGAGATTATTGAAAACCCGTATCCAGGTAGTTGATTTGTGTAGAAAATATACTTTTAAAAACAGATGAATGAAAAGAAAAGAACAAACTGATGGCGTGTTTTAAACTTCACTTCTATAGTTCCTGTTTCTTTTGTCCACAGTGTGTTTAGATATTGGTCACACCTGAAACTAGCGCATGACTAAGGAACCCAAAGTTTTTTTATGGTTTTTAAGTGACAGTCATTAACCGCAAATTGTAGTATTGAAATGGGATGTTGCAGTGTGTGTGCTGTAGGCTTGGTTTATGTTAGGTAGAAAAACAAACCGGAAGATACATTCAGACGGTTTAGTTTTTGCGTAAGGAGGTTGAGGTTTTGTCACTTTTGGTCTCTTAGAGGAAAATACTTGTTCCAGAAGGTTTCTGTCCTTCATCCAGCACAAGTAAGTCTACAGTAAGATCAATAACTATGTCTACAGTATGACACGGATCAATAACTTTGGAGTTGGAAATATGGTGGTTATTTCAGCAGGGTGTAATGTATGTATAGTATATGCTGAATTTTACTTTGACAAATAATTTGTCATTTATACATTAAGTAAAAATGATGATGTGGTAGTACAAGGGTTATGGTTTTGAATAGCTAATTGGAAGATCAGGGTTTGAGTCCCAGGAACACCAATTTGCCACCACTGGGCACTACAGTTGCTTGGTTGTATAAGAGATAAATTGAAGTCACACTGGATAAAAGTGTCTACCAAGTAACAAAAATGTAAAATTTTGAGTATTATTGGCACTTTATACAGTTTATGAAGTACAATGGCTTGTCTTTAGCACCTAAAAATAAAAGAAACGTCTAATTACACTAAAAATGTAACCAAAAATAGTCAAATTAATCATAACTAATTTGGCTTTACCAATCTGAGCTGGACGTCCAATTGTTTATTATATTAAGCATCTGTTTAAACATTCAGTCCGTGAGTTCTTCTGTAAAATCTTTTACATCTTCTATGTTAAATCAATAGTTAAATCCTTTTCTAAAATGCCTGTTTACTTTAAAATTCCATTTACATGCTACGGCCGAAAGTAGGAACTGAAACTGGTTGAGGAAATTGAGTAATACCGCTTTTTGTTTAACTTGTGTTTTCCATTAGTATAAGTGGATGAAGCCTGTTAGAATGATTAAGTTTAAGGTATTTATCCAGAATTTTTTTTAAGTCGCATTTATTTTGATGGTTTCTATCTTCTTCCTCATCTCACCTGAATTCTGTGTTTGTAATCCAACTGTACTGGGAAATGAAAACAATATCCAGTGAGTTCTGGGTCAAAATAGACATAGTCTGTATACATTCAGGGATTCTATATACATTCTTCGTTATCATGATGTCAGTAAACGTGCATGAAACAAGGACATCATTCATTCATTCATTCATTCATTCATTCATTCATTCATCTTCTTATCCGTGTATTCCCGAAGTCACGAAGGTCTACTGTGCCTATCCCAGCGCACAGGGCGAGAGGCGGGGGTACACCCTGTACGGGTCGCCAGTCCATCTCAGACAAGGACATCATCTACTTTTAAAATAAATATAGTATTTATATGTGGAAGTACTTTGGTCATACATCTAAGACAATAAATGCGATTTGTGTACCATATTGCACTCAGGTTTCAGAAAGAACTCAAGTTTAGTGTCGTTTCTAATGTGGTGCATTTTTAACAAACTGTACATGATGTCACTTTCCACCGCTTCCCTGACAGTTTCAGGTTTCAGCCTCTTATAGAACAGACAGAAAAGAACTTAAGGAGAACCGAGCCAGAATCGGACCAGGGTCACCGGTTTTGTGATGTTTAAATACTATGTAGTAACGTAGATAACTTAACTCGTAATTTGTTGCGATCTGTTCTTGCGTCGCAATAAGTTGCTGGATGTGATTATGTTTCAGGCATCATTCCCCATTTCGCTAGCTCCTCGAACAGATGTTGCTGAATACAACCCTGTAAGCACTCAATTATTCCTCTTGTTCATTCTGTATTGATGAATAAATATTATTTGAGATATATTTTTAATGTATTATTCTTTTCGTTTTTAAACAGGTGTCTCTCAGGCACAAGTCTAAGAAGAAGACTCAAGGTAAGCTAGGGATCATACTGGGCACAGCTTTGTCGTCGTATAAAACCAATGACTAAATGAATTTGTTGTGAACAGACAATGCAACAATGAGCAGAAGAAGAGTTTCTGTGAAGGATCTGGACCCAGTAGATCACCAGGGCTGGCTTTATAGAAAGAATGAGGGGAAAGTGTTCCTGGGCATTAAGTGGAGGAAATACTGGTTTGTTTTGAAGAAAACTTCACTATATTGGTACACCAACCAGATTGTAAGTGTCCATAATTAAGATTACAAAATATATTATATATTAAATATATTATAAGATATATTTTATACACAACTTAAAGTCTTTTTATGAATTTCCTTATTTTTGTGTTTCACAGGCTGAAAAAGCAGAGGGTTATATTAACCTATCAGATTTTCTAATCGACAGAGCAATAGAGTGCAAAAAAAAATAGTGAGTGATATTTTTGCTTTTGGCAAGTAATTGCTATATTTACAAATACATATATCAGTAAGACTAGTGAGCTTAATGGTTAAGGCTTTAAATGACTAAGAGAAAGGTTGTAAGTTTAAATCCCATCCTAAATGTGAGGCAGTTGTGGAAGAAAGCATACTTTGTCTAATGTCATTTTTATGTAGTGCTTTGTGTTTTTACTCCAGTGCTATGAAAGCGTGTCACCCCAAAGCCAGAATTTTCTTCTTTGCTGCTGAGAGTCATGAGGAGATGAACATGTAAGACTGCTGACTTTGCACTTAAATAGAGAACACTACAACAAACTTGTCTTATGTAAGCACTTCCTGTCCTGCTGTATCTTTTAGATGGCTGAATAAACTTGGTCTTGCGTCCATACAGTATGAACCCACAGAGAGCCCTCCAGCTGGTGAGTGCTCATGTGACTATGAATCAACTTCTGATGTATGCAGAGTCTTAGGTAATAAGGTTTGACCTTACTGTAGGTCCGTGTGTTTCTGTTGGAACATTAGAATGCTATAGTGAATCCAGTGACCATGAGGAGGCAGAATCCACTGAGGCACCTCCTCCCCCTTACTCTGAGCAGCTTATAAACCAAGTCTCTCAGAGTAGAAGCAGTCCAGCAGGAACTGGACGACCGGTGAGAACATTTTTACGCAATGTTTTCTGCTGTTTAAGAAAGTTAAGTTTGTCCTGTGGCTTTCTAAAGGCTTCACTTGCATAAGATTGGTTTCATGGTTTTGTGTTTTAAGATGTGTCACAATATAATGTGACATATTGACAAGTACACTACGAAGAATGGGTAGAGTAATTTATTCATATACACCAATTCCAGCATCATGATGAATAAAATTTGTTCAACAATGTTTCTGTATTGGAACTTTAAGATAATCGAAAAAGATGTCAGAGCTCTCTTATGTTAAAATCTCATTTACTGAGGTTTAAATGTTTGGGAACGTCCTAAAGTTGTTTGTGTTCCTTAGTTAAGTATTAGTGGGCTTTATAAGTCATTTGATGGTTTTGAAACATCTTCATGAATTACATACATAAGAGTCTAGGTTTCCCTCTTTTATTTTTTTACAACAATATTACTACCTTATCTCCCAACATCTACCAACATAAGCTACAGGAAATTGCAGCACATGTGTTCCTGGTGTATGTCTTTACGTTTCTAACACTCCTAGATTTGGATTTTTTCCAGACAAGTCTTCCTCCTCCATACTCATCGCCTGTTCCCAGTGACGCTTCACCATCTACTCCAGTCAGCACCATGACATCTCAAAGCTCTATGTCCTCTCTAGCTAAAAAGCGGCAGTCTTGGCTAGACCTTGTTTCCCAGGCTGGACCAACCTCTGCGGAGAATGTGGTGTCCTTTGCTCAAGTTCACACACAAGGAGACACAGTCCAAAACACAACAAACTGCAGTGAGACTGCTGCTGCTCTCGCCCAAAAAGCCCAGAACGCTGTTGAAGCCACAGAACAAGTACCAGCTCATTCAGAAGAGAACCTAATCGCACACAAGCCCAGTAAGCAGGTTCAATTATCAATAAGTGTCCAATGCCTTCATGTTTGAAAACTAGTCTTAGCAATCAGTATTATTGTTTAGTAGCATTTTCCACTGGATAATTAATAACATTGTGTATGCATTAAAAAACAGTATATACGTATATTTTTGTTTGTGTGGACTAATTAATTGTCTATAAGCAAGCACAATGTTTAAATATTGATATTAATAATCATTGGCTATGTGGTCTTTTTTCTTCTGACTTATAGTAGCCTATTCTTTTCTTTTTATATCTTAAAAAATGTCTATGTTTAAATTATTTTCTTTTTAGAAGGTGAGGAAAGCACTAGCGATGAGCTGGAGAAATTGTACAGAGATCTGAAAAGGGCAAGTCTGTCTCCCATGGGTGAGAGGAGGCCATCATCAAAACGGGAATTCAGAGCTTCCTTCATAAAGCGCTGCAAAAATCACAGAGTCAATGATAAATTGCACCTGGTTCGAGCACTCAACAGCACACTGAAGGTTAGAATTTTATCCCAGCTATTTGATCTGATTTTTAACATCTCAGATTCGTTTCTAAGTAAAAGAATAATTATGGTTCTTTGGCTCCAGGCAAAAGAGGCAGATTTGCTGACTCTGGATCAGGTGTTGACTGACCCAGCTCTAACAGCCAATAAATTCCGCCGATGGAAAAAGACAAATATGGTATTACTACAGGAGTTGTATGCGAGAGATCCTCCTCCTCCTCCTCCTATACAGTCCCAGTCCTGTGACGCCTCTGATTTACCAGGCTCTGTTTCTCATCCAACACAGACCAGTCTATAGACAGACACTGTATTAAACATAAAGTGTTAGAATGATTAGTAAACTACAGCAGGAGTGTGAAACAGTTTGCATTCTGGGACATATTTAAAAATGGAAAGACTTTGTGTTTCGCTTCTGTTATTTTATTATTTTTGTTTCTGCTACGTCAGTGCTTGAGTCTGATACTGACTTTATGTCTGAGAACTGTTTTGGTTTTATGTGTGTCCTTTATAGTAGTAGTTAACAACTATTTTTTAAAAGTTTGTACAGTTTTAGAATTTCTTTCTTGTAAATGTCGACTTAGTGCAAAAGGGTTTATTCTAAAAATAAACACTTGCTAGAACTATGAAAAACTTATGTCAATTCATGCAACTTTTATCCTTAATAGGTATAGATGATTTAGGACATTTAGACTGATCAATTGGAGCGACGCGGTGGCGTAGTGGTTATCACAGTCACCTCACAACAAGAAGGTCCTGGGTTTGATTCCCAGGCCGGGAATTTGCATGTTTTCCCCGTGCTTGCGAAGGTTTCCTCTGGGTACTCCGGTTCTTCCGACCGTCCAAAACATGCATGTTAGGTTGTATGGTGAGTCAAAATTGCCAATAGCTGCAAATTGTTGTTTGTCTGTGTGCCCTGCGATGGACTGGCAAACTGTCCAGGGTGTACTCCTGCCTCTCACCCTATGTGCGCTGGGATAGGCACCAGCATACTTCCGTGACCCTGAATTACGGAATAAGCGGGTAAGAAGATGAATGAATGAATGAATGAACTGATGAATTTTTAGATTAGAAAGAAGATGGTTGCTGCATGCCGATGTAATCAGTGCCTCTAGATGGCAGACTTACACTGTGTATACGAATGAATACAGAAGATCTTGGTACACTGAGACTGACATTTAATGTGTGGTCTTTTTTTTTATTTAGAAGCTCTCGACAGTGTTTTGGACATTTTCTTAAAGCAGACAGGATGACAATATTGGCAAATCATTGACTAGGTAGTTCTCAAACTTTTTTTTTTTTTTACATCCTTAGTGCAAGGATCATCAAAGCAAACAGCTAAGATCTTTGCCGCGACATGTAGCAGAAGTGCTGTTCCAAGAGATCAATTACACTACTCCTTATTTAATTAGATTATAAACAGCTATCAAGTAAATGTCTGAAAAACAACCCAAATATGTTATAATAGCAGGACAAGTGCAGTTCCTTGGATCATAGATTTTCAATGCTCAGTATAAGTGACGTCTTCTACTTCTTCAGGAGTACATAGTAAGGTACAGCCACTGCGACAAGTGATAACGTTAATCAGAGAGATGAAAAGTTCACCTAAGATATTTATAAATATTATGAACAAAGGTAAGAGAATTTTAGAAGGACATACCTCATGCTCTTTGAGGTGCATGAAATTTTTTTCAGACAGTTTTCTGAAAATATCTTTTAAACACAAATAAGGATACGGCATTTAAAATCACTGTGTTTGCTTATGAAAATAATGAATCCTTTTGAAGAAGACTAAATGGGCATTTGTTTACAATTTTTTAAACATGTAATCATAGGATAAAAAAAACCCCCAGATTTACCTGACATGCAGCTTAAACGCAGAGCCAGACAGATAAATCTCTCTAGAGTGATTCGGCTAGTGGAGTCAGCAAAGCGTAGCATTGTAAGTTCCAGTAACTTATCACTAATACGAAGGCCTGAAGGATCATAATCACCATGTAAGGATAGTCCTGTTTTAAAGTACGCCTACAAGACAAATATGTGCCTACACAAAAGAGTAACTAAATACTACTCAATTAAACCTTAGTAATTCAATGCAACTTTCAAAAGGAAAATGAGTTTCATCAACTCAATGACAAAAGCATAGGAACCTGTGGCTTCCACTGCATTTCGAAGCTCCGTCATTGACAGAATGCCATCTCTATTGCTGTCCACACGATAAAAGATATCCTGCAAAAATATGTAAGCGTTGTATTCTATCACTTAAGACCTCAAATGGTAAATAACAAGCAAATTAAAGGGGACATCCAATCCAAATGCATGTTTACCTTGTACAGATCCATTTTTGTCAACAATGTGCTGAGTTCCAATGCATTAAGTGTTCCAGTAACCGAGAGCTAATGAACGAGACTGTTAAGGGCCACATCGATTTTTATCTAGCACAGTTTCAATTAACCCATGTCTAAAAAGATATACACAGGAACGAAAGATGACTGTTACAATGCTTGTAAAAATAAAGGATACATCCGTCATCGCAACAATACTCTGGCAAGCGTCCAAGCTGAAACCCTCTGTGCTGTGCGCACCACCTGGAAAAATATATACTCTTTAAACAAACATGCTGAATTTAAACTACACTATATTGACAAAAAAAGACATACTAGCACACCCATGTATGCGTGTCTGCCCAAACAACTGCCCAAAGCACACAGTTGTTTGTAGTAATACATTATTCCTTCATTTGAACTAAAACTCCCAGACACATTTCCAGCATTACAATACATCTGCGCACAAACCCCATGAACACCAGGAGAAGCTAAAGTACAGACATTTTTAAGTAAAGAATTATGTGCTATAATGTATTATTCACATTAGGGGGAAAAAAGTTCCAGGTAAACGCCAATGAAAAGTTGAAAAAGCTGAGCAATAACAAAAAAAGATCATTGAAAAATGATTAACCAAACTGATTAAAACTAAAGTAATTTTAAAAAATAATAAATAGAACGCACACTAAATAGAAATATTTCACTGAGCTTTCACCCCAACTAAGATGGGATATGTGAAATAAGAATTTCACTGTGCTGTAAAAATGTATATGTGACAAATGGTATGTACAGATTCAGAACAGATACACATGTGCTAGTTCGGTGTCCCAAAACATTTGGCCATATTGTGCAGAAGACTTGTCACTTACCTCCAATATATTTATCATTTAGCAATCTCTTAAGCTGCTCTGCATTGACTTCCTGATACTAATTTAATATGAGAAACCAAAAAAAGGTTTTAACTTTTACATCATATTTGACAAATTGTATATTTTATTAAGACACATTTAAATGAGATGTTCCTATATAGTTACATGATCAGATAATTGACGCAGTATTTTTCCGTCAGAGCTGAAGATCATGAGGGGCTCTCTAATGAGAAAATATAATAGGTTAAAAAATATGATGCACTGAAAATACAAAGTATCTTGTTAACTGAGCAAGGTTAAAGGTTAACTGTAGTAAACCTACCCTGTGTGAGTTTCTGACTTTGAACAGAGGCCCAGAACGAAAGAGGCAGTTTTATTGGATTCATGAGTAAATGGCACGATGACATACTCTCCTGGGTCCAGCTTCACATACTCTGTTATTTCACGTGAATCATACATCTCTTTAGTGACAAATACCAGATCACTTCTGCTAACGTAAGAAGCTGTGGAGGTCTTGCTAGTATCTTTCGCCTACAGTAGTTAAAAATAAACAAACACAGACCTCCAATTCAACTCTATTGTAAATCTTTTAATTTAGTATTAAAAAAAAACCAAATGACATAACCGACTACAATTTATAGTGTTGTCCAAAAAAAGAAACCAAAAACGATTAAAACAATAGCACAGCATAGCCAACATATACAGTAGCAAAATATATACCAGAGATTAGTGACAATGTTCACTGGCCTTAAAGATGCAGAAACCAAGATGAAGATTTCTGGTGAGACGTCTGTTTCTTTTATCAGGTATTTGCATGAGAGACACTAATATGTTTGGTCCTTTGTTTGTTGTTGGTTCACAGGATTTGTTGATCTCAGTAATCTTGAGCGGAAACTGAGGGTTGGTCCAGAAAGTGTCTTAACAGATTAGCATTAAACTGTTACTCTCACTGATACCTCAATAGTCATTATAAATGTTAGAAATACAATGATTTATACAGTGTTTCTGTAACTGTAATGTTAATGACTTAGATGTCAATGACAAAAAGTTTTTTTTGTGCTATTTAGACGAAATTTTGACCCTGAATTAGCATATTTTAATTGTCTTGCTGCGATAAAAACTGTACAATTTGAAATTTCATACTTGCTTACAACATCTGGAAACACACTCACATTTGTAAATCAGTAAATCATTCATTCATTTATTCATCTTCTAACCCGCTTATTCCCTTATTCAGGGTCACAGGGGTTCACTGGAGCCCATCCCAGCTCACATAGGGCAAGAGGCAGGGGTACACCCTGGATGGGTTGGCAGTCCATTGCAAGGCCACAAATAGACAAACAAGCATTCACTCCTATGGGCAGTTTTGAGCCACCAACTGACCTAATGTACATGTTTTTGGACTGTGGGAGGAAACCGGAGTACCCGGAGGAAACTCCCAGAAGCGCAGTATATCAATATTAGTGTATATTAGTGTCACTAAGACTATGTCCATTCTTATATGCAAGAATTACCATTCAGATTTATATGACCACCAGCTGTACTGCCTGCAAGCCAACGACCTTCATGCAATGAATATGTCCAGTGACTTTCAGAAGAGCCATCTAGAAATGCAGGTGAGTAATTGCAGATATCCAGCTGACAAAAGGTTTTACAGAAATCCTCCATTGACATCCTTGATGCAAAAATAAAGGTCTCAGATTGAGATTTACCACATACTATGACTTCATTTTAAAACTAATGTATGTGGAACCTACCAGAACTCTCCATCATCCACAAAATGGGTATATTTAAGCCGCTCTTCTTCACTGACTGTCATCCATGATGGTGATCTGAAGGGGTTACATAAAAACACAAAAAATGCTTTTATATTATTTGTATTTAAAATGATGGTTTTAAGTGGACATATTATAAACATTAAGAATAGATGTAAAAATATAAAAACTACAAACAAGACACAATAAAAAGCTTAATCAGTAGTTTGTGATAACATTAGCCTCTGGTTACACAATTCGAAACAAGTAACAAACAGACTCTAAGAAACAGAAATTTACATGACCTTTAGGTGACATGTCATGTAGCAGCATGCAAAATATTTCTCATATTTTAGTTGTTTATGTTGAGTTTAATTCACGCATCACTAAACATCTGGCACTGAGCTCTTGAGCAAGGCTCCTTATCTGTAACAGCTTAGTTGCTTAATGTATTTAAAACTAGATGAAGTACAGTATATCATTCATTCATTCATTCATTCATTCATCTTCTAACCCGCCTAATCCCTAATTCAGAGTCACGGTGGTCTGCTGGTGACTGTCCCAGCGCACACACAGCAAGAGGTGGAGGGGAACACCCTGGATGGGTCGCCAGTCCATCACAGGGCAACACATTGACATACAACACACACATTCACTCTTATGGATAATTTAGACCCATGCAAAAAAAAAGGAGAACATGCAAACTCCGCACACAAAGATCCCCAACCAGGAAATCAAACCCAAGACTTCTTGTTTTGAGGGAACCGTGCTATCCACTATGCAACCGTGCCGCCCCATTACAGTATATTATACATATAAATCAACATCATTGCTTTACCTTAAACATAATACAAAATATCTTTACAGCTCTCTTAATTGTTACACTTTGGTTTGTAGCCTAGTGTACTAGTATTAAGATGCTCAATGACATGGCTTAAAGCCCGTTTGGACATTGCACTGGACAATAGTGTTATGTTCTAAATGTAAAGCAATAAAGATGTTTGGTTCGATTGTTCTACTACTTACTGTACTAGAAGTCAATGTGGTATTTCTTCTATAAATATACATCTAACCTCAATTTTATTTGAATTACTTTATAGGGAATGTGGTAATGTAGGGGTTAAATTGCTGAGCCACCAATTGCTGCTGGTACACCGAGGAGTCTACTGACTGATCACGTTTATAAAAGACATTAAGTTGCTCTGTGAAAGGGCTTAATAATATATAAATAAATATAAAGAAAAAATTATTTAGGCTCCAGAAGTGTCAGTGAAGCAGTGCAAACTTTAATTGGTAACTCGATGCTTTACATGATGATCCAGTATCAGCCAGTGTCCCAGAGGGAATCATTGTTCTGTAACACAAAGGACTAAAAGCCAACCTAATGTGCAGTTGCTACTGGATATATTTGTTGGATCATTTCTTTGTTTTCTCATTTCACAGAGAATGAAAATAAAAAATAAAATGTGAATAGCAAAAAGAACATGAAAAGTTCTTTATTTTGAATGAAGTCATTTTGGAACCTGATCCAATGTGTTGATCTTAAACGTATTTTGCTGATTTGGCTATTTGTGTGGTATTAAATATTTGGCTATTATTTTTAAACTGAAATGGCATTATGATTTTAAACTAATGTTTATTATAGAGCTTCTCACCCATCACACCAATTCCCCTTCCATTCTGTGTGTCCCCATGGGTTTAGGAGTCGAACCAGCATAACCGGATTGCCATTGCTTGTCACCTATTTTAAAAGCTTCAAGGTATTATCTTACAAAATGTGCTCAGTGGACATGAACAAAATATTCTGAACCCTAAATAACTAAGATGAGAATAATAACTGACATTGTACTAAATACTTCATAACAAGTATCTATTACAGATAACTGATCTCAAGGTTACTAAATATATGTTTATAATTTTAACTATGCTAGTTACATTGTGCTCAACATTTTAGTGTAAACTACTTTTTATAGTCTTTTTAGCACATGGTTTCAAGCCATTTTGTAAATATATTTAGGATTGTTAATTAGAAAATACTTAAAAACTAGAATAACTCTAAAACGTACAATATATGCTTATTAAAAAGGATATCATTCCTAATAATAATACATACCATAGTGACCCCTGTCACTGTGTAGGCGTGACCCTCTACTAGTCCGTTGCTTTTTTGTGCATTAACTTTTGACTGAAAAAGATTCCAGCTTGGTATTATGCACATGACATAGATATTAGATAGGCATCCTATTGAGTAAGTATCTATTCAAACAATCAGTATACAACCATAATATTCACAACAATATCTCTCTCTAAAACTATCATGAAGAAAGGTTCATGAAGGAGAGGTGAAGAGTGTATTTACATTTCCAGGTGTACCACAACCCATCAGAGAGTTGGCTATAGCTGCTCGGTGGATCAATTCCCACAAAGTATGAGGGTTCTCATTTTGGGGTGATATTGTCATGTGTATGCCTCCAGTAAAGTCTTTCAGGGCTTCAGACACCCAGCCAAATTTCATGTCTTCATAAGAGCCACACACTCTGAAATAAACGCATGTTACAGCATATAATCCCATGAAACATGCCCAGCAAGAAACATTAGAATGACGCTTACTTGGCATATGCCTTTTCTAACAGAGCAGGCCAAAACTCATTCATTTTGGAACTTTGTGCTTTAGGGCGTACAAATATGAGTTGTCCATCAATGGTTGGCAGTTTATCATCAATTATTACATCAACCCATTTTCCAAATCTCCAGAACTGTAAAAATATTTGTAAAATGATTAATCATCAAACAGACATAAATTATATGACAAAAAACCCCCCAAAATATTTAGGTGGAAATCTTACTCTAAAGTGAAACATTCCTACATAATCCTTATCAAATGATTGTCCATCTGGAAAGACCCTCTGCATGATGGGCTTATGAAAAGTGAGTGCACCAACTGCAGCTAGAAACCAGCAGTTCCCTAAAATAGAAAAACATATTATAGACACACTTAGCTTTCAAATGTATTTGAGCAGTATTTGTTTTCTATATATCACTTTATTAGCAATAAAAAATAAATATTAAAAACTTCTACTGCAATAAACGCAGTGCAATATGTGGTGTATATTTCATCAAATTCTTACCTACTACCCCCTGGGCAAAGTCAAGTCTGCTTACACCATCAACAATCAACTGAGGATATGGCACCAATTTCTGAAATGAATCCAAAAACTAATTAAATTCCAGACAAGCATAAACATATAATCTTCAATTACTTGTTATAAAAATATTTTTATGGTTTAACACGTTTAATTCAGTCTGAATGTTAGCATTTAGGGTGTGTCTCTTTTTTCCAAATTTCAATCATAGCTTTATAAAGTTATCCAACTAATGGTTTGTTGATATAATACCATTGGCCGCATCCATTCCACTTTAGCCAAATCCTCAGGATGTAGCAGGGTTTCTCCAATAGAACTGTTGTCAGGAGGAAACATGTCATCAATGTACCTTCTGTTCCTGATAAGATAATATTGGCGCAGCAACTCATAGTCCTGGTCCAGAAACTTCATCGGGTTAATAAATGTCCCCACGCCATTGCTTTCTTGACGCTCTTTTATAATATTTATGCAAACACCGGGAGCAGGCATCTTCGTATATATTTTTACTGCTGAAAAATACATATATTTATGTCATACATGATAATTACACGCACCTAACATTATTCACCATTTTACAATGAATCACAGACCAAGCTTTGCTTAAAAAAAAAAAAAAACGTTTTTGCAGGTTTATGCAAATGTGTGCAAATTGTGACCCTTGTACAGGCTAGGTTAACTTAATGCTAATGTTTTGTAGAGGGATGGTAACACAATAAGTCAAGTCCTGTATGTTAGAGTGAAAAAGTGTTTTAACCTTGCTATTCTGACTGTTAGGATCATTTTGGAGAGGTGATAGCACAATAGTTGTGCTGTTCTTGGACTGCTAGTTAGAAGATTAGTGCTTGAATCCCACCACCACTGTTATCAGTACCGGACCCCTTAACCCCCAATTTCTTCCTTGTACAAATGAAAAATATGTAGGTTGTTCAGGATAAGGGTGTGTGGCAAAATGGCATAAACATAATAGTGCTGGTTAAAATGTTGATCTAACATAATTCCTACCAACAATTACCTTACAGGAAATTCAATGAATGCATGAATATATGGTTACACAAAGCAGCAAAGTAACAGATGAATAGCCTGCATACATGTCTATTGCTGAAAAAAAAAACCATGAATGATTCATGAGATTTTATGCAGATAATAATAAGAATATAAAGCAGATTAAACAAGCAAGATCTCACATATTTACAGTTTTAATATGTTATACTAGATTTGTTTTATTAGGGATAAATTACATATGTCAACATATTTATATTCAGAAATTAAGAACTAAGCAAGCTAAACATGGTACAATTGATATAGTCGAGTTACAAATAGTCAAAACTTTATATTTAAATAATCATTGGTTAAAAGAAAGGTACGGACAAGTTTCAAATAAATCACTTAATGTTCATTTATAATGTTAAAAATGCACATAAACAAGTATAATTAAACTCCAAGTATAACCAACTGACTATGTGCACAAATATTTGTTAAAGGCTAACATAATCTTTTTTCAGCTTCTGAAGAACCTTCTTTAAGCTGAAAGAATATAAAGAGTTTCTAGTTTCTATTTTGGAATTTTAAACACTTGCTGAAGATTGAAAGAAGGTTTACCTTGTATCGAGCTGTTGAGATCTTACACTGAGAAATGGGGTTGTACCATTGTACTCTTAATGTTATTTGTTTACCTGAGGCGTTTAAGGGTTGGGCTCAATGCTCCACCTCACTCTCACCTGGAGAGTAACACAGCTTCAAACCCTGAAGTTCTTTAGTAAATAGATCTGCAACAAGACTGGACAAGTCAAATTTTGCCAGTATATATTGCATTGGAACCAGAGGTTTTACGTTAAGAGAATTTAGTGCTAAGAAATCCAGTAATTGTTTATTGCCATTACATAGGTGTACATTTTAATACTACACATATCCCAAGAATAATGAATCAATGAATAACACAGAATTGAATAACATAACTTTTCAGACAAGAGCATTGCTGCCTAAGTTTATGGTTTCTTGCTGCATTGACTTGAATATCTATAACTATGCTATATCTTGAATGAGATTGATAACCTTTGATGTTTATAACAAGAAAAGGGAATGCTCTTGTCTGCAAAGTTCCATAGTTTTCCATCCAGTGTCCCCGTGTGGCTTTGCAGAATGCTTTCTGTGCCCTCTACACATCTCTATGATGAATTCAGGATTTGAGATTTAAATATAAAAAGCAACCCTTTCAAAAACCTTACAATTATGTGTTATTCAATTCTGTGTTATTCATTGATTCATTGTTTTACAGATGGAAATGTTTTGGCTAGAGAGGAGTGTGTGTTGAGAAGGTGGAGAGAGTTTTTTGAGCAGCTGATGAAGGAGGAGAATGAGAGAGAGAGAAGTTTGGATGATGTGGAAATAGTGAAGCAGGAAGTGGGTAAGATTAGTAAGGCAGAAGTGAGAGCAGCTATTAAGAGGATGAAGAACGGTTGGACCAGATGACATTCTAGTAGAAGCATGGAGATGTTTAGGAGAGATGGCAGTGGAGTTTCTGACTGAATTGTTTAACAGGATT
>JAOTRA010000002.1:7037949-7055034 GCA_026260255.1 Pseudolaguvia tuberculata | reverse complement strand
GTGTGTGTGTGTGTGTGTGTGTGTGTGTGTGTGTGTGTGTGTGTGTGTGTGTGTGTGTGTGTGTGTGTGTGAGACAGGCAGGCTTTACAGGCTTTAGTGTATAAGGTTGTCAATGCTCATTAGTATTTTTTTAATAGCTGTATCATGTTTACTCCTCCTTCTGTTTGACATTGTTTAAAAGTTTGAGATTACATCGTATAGTAATAAATGTGAGGGAGAAAAAATAGATCTAAATTGATAGCTTTCTGTTTTTTTGTGTTTTTTTATGAGATGCTTTGAAATTATTCATTGTTAAATGAAATATCAATTCAAAACATTATTACAGTAAGAGTAATCATTCATTCATTCATTCATTCATTCATTCATCTTCTTACCCGCTTATTCCATAATTCAGGGTCGCGGGGGTCTGCTGGTGCCTATCCCAGCTCACACAGGACAAGGGGTACACCCTGGCCAGTCCATCGCAGGGCAACATCATTATCTACATTTTTGTGTTAACTTGTTTTGGGGGTAAAATTAATCTGGACTTGTTTTTTATCAGTATTAAAATTATTATATTAAAGCTTTAATCGTAAGATGAGATAAACTGACCCTAGACTAAAACCTTGACTGTGACATCCAACAAAGCAAGACCAAAATAAACTGTAACACGGGGATATGAAAAGATAATTGGGGAAATAATCAACTAAACAAGAAACAACTGAACATAAGAGATGGTGCGAACAGTCAATCAATGGCAGGACATGGAGACATAAACAAACACGGACACACATAAACACAGACTCTCCACTGTCCTCCAGTGGCCTGGCAGAGCAACACTCACGAAAGTCTGACCACTCTTAAAAAACTTATATAGCTTAAGCTTGGAACAATATTAGAGTGAATTCAGATTATATAATTTTTTATAGAAGCACGAGTTCCTTTTTTATCAAAACTGAGACAAATGATATAAAATCAAATCAAATCAAATAATGGTCAAGCTTATAGCAAAAGTAAATAAGTTTTTTTGTTGCTGTACTAAAGCTGTCGCTTTTAAATGTGATATTAAGTATAAGTTAAAGGAAACCCAATTTAAGGAAAGCAGGACAAGTTTATTTAAATAGCACCTTTCATACACAGTGGCAATTCAAAATGCTTTACATAAAATAAATGTTATATAATTTTTTTTATAAAATAATCACATTAGTAAAAATATGAAATGAATGAAAACTGCTATATAAAATCTTTAAAGTACATTTGGACACAAATAGAAAGTGTTTTGGTTCTGGATTTAGCTGCAGGCTGCACAATAGCTAAAAGCAGATTCTCCTTGTTTATTGTTAAACTTGTTAACAATATGATGGTTTGTTAGCATATGTAAAATGTATTTAGGTCCTATGCCATTAAATAATTTGTAAATAAGTAACAGTATGATTAATCAGTGTAAAAACCTGACAACCAGTGTGATATGTTAAGATTTTCAGGTTTTACTCAGAATCCTGGAAGAAATGTTCTATACGAGCTACATCTGTCTAATGGTCTTTTTGGGAAGGCCAGCAAGGAGTGCACTCCAATAGACCAGTTCACTAAAGTCATTTCCACATTCTGACTGGATACAAAACCTTGAATTCTACCAATGCTTTTGCTGATTTCATTTTACCTTGACATGACCACTGTAACTACAGTCTGACTCCCGAATCATACCAAAGATTGCTGACTTGATTTCAGTTGTTTGACCCCTAAAATCAAGATATGCATTTAGAACTTTGCCTTTCTTTCCAAAAGCAATAACTTCAGTTCTCTTCTTGTTTATTTGTAGAATGTTTTAACATATGTAACTGTTAATTTTATCAGTGCATTTGCAGAAGGAATCTAGATTGGTTATAAGGAAAGAATGAATGGGAAAATATACAGGTTGAACAAGAGCAGTGCGAGTATTGAGCCTTGTGGGACTCCGCATGTCACAGACGTCTACTTAAACTTATTCTCTTCTATACTTAAATAATAACTTTTTTCTTCTAAATATGATTTGAACCATTTGAAGAATCATGATATTTCTATCAAGCAATTGGGACTAAAATGTTTTGATGTGAAATTTTCAAGCCAGAAACCTAAACCGATACCCAAATTCAAACTGCATACTTGTTATTGTAGTTGTGTAATAAGTGGTAAATGGGTTATTCTGGGAATTTATATGTCATCTAAAGGTGGTGTTCTTTGACCTGGACAATATGGTAACTCGTGCTCCCGTCACGAGGAAGTGTCACCTGTACGAACAAAAATTTTTTTTACTGATAAATAAATGCAAAGTGCACATTCATAAGCACATCACTGTGGAAGGTGAATGTGAATCTTTTATCCAGAAATATAAACGGAAGTTAACCGGATAGTGACGTTAAACGTGCCGGTGTGGGGTAAGTACTCGGGGGTTATTTTTTTTTCCTTGATGAAGACGCCTCTGTGTAACGCTGTTTATTTTCTTGTCCCCAGCAAACGGATGCGTTCTTCATCACAGATAAACAAAGGAATGATTCGATAAAGCATCGTACAGACATGAGCTAGAATCGTGCGCCAATAAATGCAGTTGAACTCTATTTGGAGTCTCTTCTATACAAGAGCTGTGCCTTTAAATGCGTATTATGGCGCTTTGTCTGTTGTCTTTGTGCGCTATGGCAAGGAAACGCTATAACGGAGTGATTAGCCGATTTCTCGCAGCCGATTTCTGATATGAACGTTTCCCCGACTCTTTGTTCTTTTCGACATTCTTTTTCCCCAGCACTCATATCCGAATCTTCGGACTTGAAAGATGAATCAATATGATGGTAGACAGAAAGACGTCTCCGTTTGTCCGTCCTGCTATCTCCGACTTTCTTGTGATATTCAGCATCCTTCAGCATCCTCTTCAGCTGGTTACCGCCTTCCCCCAGGCTGCCATAGGTAAAGGCTATCCAACACATAAACACTATCCAACAATGGCAATATTGCTAAATTGGTGCTAAATCTATAATGCATATAATATACATAAATCTCTAGAATGCGAAGAAATAATACAAATGATTTAGTTTCATTGGGAATAATTCTCTGCTTGCTATATTGCATCACATACCGCTTCGTAGTCATGCGGTGCTTTAGGTTCACTTATAACCATAAACCAAACCATAAACCATGGATAAAATAGCCAATACAGTAAATATTCATATAGTTAATCAGGTGTACGTGATATTTTTCAGCAGAACAGTTTTGTAGAGACCCTGGTGTTCCTGAGCATGGGGGAAGAACACCAAGTTCTGGTGTGTTCTTTGAGAAAGCTGTGGCCAGGTTCTCTTGTTTAGAGGGATACAGATTAAAAGGAGTATCAAAAATCACCTGCGTTTTATTTCACAACGGATCGATGGGATGGAGACCAAGCCTTAAACCAGTGTGCCTTCCTGAAGGTGAGTAAAAGTCAAGTAAATAAATCAGAAATAAAATGATGGTGATTTCAGTACTACCTTTATTGTAAGATAAAACTCAGGCTAACCAGCGTGTAGCTGCCATAGCACAGGTTGAACTGACAAATAAATGCCCTTGTGGGTTTATTACCCGATCAAACTAATCAATACACAGTCTTTAAGCTTAACAACAGGTCAGCCTGTGGTTTGACAGTTTCTACCAATTCAGACTAAACTTGATTACTTTGTCAAGGGACGAGAGACTCACTCATCATTCACCTTAGTAGCAATAATATATACACTGTGTATATACATGTAAATACCTACTCAACCAAGCAATGATCACACTAAATATATTAAGCTGTTCATACATAAGAAAAAATGAAACTATTTTCCATTACCACTTGAATATTTTATTCTTTTAAAAAAAGGTTTTTTGGGATTGGGATTTTGATTTGACATTTGATTTTGAAAATAACATTGTAAATATGTGTTTATTGATCATTTAATTTTCTTCATAGAGTGTCTTCCTCCATATATTGAAGATGCTCATGTTACTAATAAGACCTACAGGCCAGGGGATAACCTTATTATCAGATGTCGCGAGGGATTTCAAATCCGCTATCCAGACACAGATAGCATGGAATCTGTTTGCCAAGAGGATGGAACATGGGACAATCAGCCCATCTGTCAAGGTATTATGTAATCTATGGTAAGATGTAAGTGTCTTACCAAAGATTTACACAGTTGCGTGCAGATACATGCATTGATAGAATACAATTTACATTTATATTCTTCCCAGTAATAAAAACATGGACAATATATTTCTCAAACTATATTTCTCCAACCATAGAGAATTAGATTGGTTATACTTTGATGTAGATAACTTTTAATAGCTATTTTGGTCTCTTGTTTCAGGCTGCCTGCGTCCTTTGATTCCTCCTCATAGTTATATGAACATCTCCGAGACACAGTTCTCTGTGCCCATTGGAACAGTAGTACAATATCAGTGCTTTCCAGGTTATAAACTGGAGGGTGCAGAATTGTTGGAGTGTATGTATAGTCTCATTTGGTCAGATGTGCCACCCCGGTGCCTTGACGTCGAAGGTGACTGGAAACCCACCACGCAGCTATATATTAAACACAACAATCCTCTCAGCATACTCTAACATAGGAATTCTGTTACTTTACAACTTACATATTTATTAAGTTTTACCGAAAATGTAACAAGTCTAAGGTTGTATATATTAACACTAACACCTTAACATCCATCATAATAAAGCCTCAGTTCAATAGACAGAACCTCATTATATTAGATGCCATCATTTATTTTTTCTTACTGTGATCATCCTACAGCTTGTCCCTTACCTCCAATGGTGGAGCATGGAGATTACATTTGCCATCCACAGCCATGCAACCGCTATATTCATGGGACTGTGGTAGAGTTTTACTGTGATCCTGGCTATTCTCTCATAAATGACTACAAATACATCACCTGTCAATTTGGGCAGTGGTTTCCTCAGATGAACATCTACTGTGTTCAAGATGGTAGGTCCTTTGAAATTCTGGGAAATTTTATTATTAGTATGTTTAGTTAACGGCTTTTCTAAAAGACAAAACCGTGCTTAACATAATGAAATAGCTTGTCAAATACATTAACAGTAAGAATTTTATTAAATCATTTGTTATTTCGGGGGTTGACAAGATACTTCTTAAGCTGTTGGTTATGGTTATGGCTTAGTAAAAAGGTTCTACAGATAAAGGTGTTTTTCATGAGGACAAAAAAAAAATTCCAGGAAACAGGACATCCAGGAATGTAAGTGAGCATCAATCCTGTGTAAACACTGCACCTCATTAGTCTTTATTTCCTCAGAGACCACATGGCCTGGCTTTCAGGAATCTTTACTGCATGCATGGAAACCAGTGGCATTCACTACCTCAAGTGTGCTTTTAGTGTTGTTTCTAGTCATCTTAGCAAAGACGTCTAACTGCAAGTGCAAGAGCACTTCAAATCAGAATTCAAGGTACATCAACTACATCATAACGTATACAGTAATTAGCTGATGTCCTAATCTAGCAAAATAGAATCATGCAGTGGCAGCTTGGTGGCCCTGGAAACTAATAACATGACCTTCTTATCATCAATTCAACAATTTGCCAACGGGGCTATCTTATCAATCATTATAGCTTATAAATGTATAATATGTGAAATCTTTTAAACCCTAAAGATATTTAAATATTAAGTGACAGTATCTGTATATACCTGTAAATACAACACTGTAGTAATTTATTGAAATTGAAAGGTCTGTAACTTTTTTCTTGAAGTTAATAATGAACTAAAGCTTTTCATGTTACAGAGAGATGAGAAAAAAGACTATAATATATTAGTACACGTGAATTGTCAGACATATTGACAGATTTCTTGTCAATGACAAGCTGCTATTGAGAATGAATCTGATCTGAATATTCAACAGAGCTGTGATATTAAAAATAACAAATAAAATCTTTTCCAAGTGAAGAACGAGAAGATGCCGGGGGACCAAATGTCATAATAGTAGATGGAGTTGCTATACCTCTACCTTCCTACGAGGAGGCAGTGAGTGGCTCATGCTATCCGCCACCTTCCGTGCTTCCTTCCGCGAGTCAAGAACTCCCACAGACCCTCGAAGAACAGGACCCTCCTTCATATCCAGGGCCTACAGTAAGTCAGCATGATGCTCCTCTAGACCTTGGAGATGCTGAGACGTGTGATAGCATTTCATATGCATCAGAGTGTCTACAAGCTATGCATCCATCTTCCTCACATGATGTTGGGTTAAGCAATGTATCTGAGAAAACTAATGTGATCACCTCCATGGAAGAAACCGCATCTACGAGTCCCAGCATAGATATCGCTGATGGTAAGTGAGCATTTGCTCTCTGTTGTTAATTGTTTCTGCTATGAAATCTACTACACTCTGTAATTATTTACTAACTGTTTTGTGTGACTAGAAATACCTCTTGTGGATGGTGGTGAAGAGGACTTCTAATACCACACAATTTTTAGATTTGCATTACTGCTGTATTTCAGCACTGCATATTGGATTACCATTGGTTCATTCTCTTACAGACACCCTGTTATTATAGCCAACTATCAATACATTAGCAAGGCAATAAAGGCAATAATAACATCATATGTTTAGTTCCTGATGCTTGGATCATGAGAAAAAACTATGCATTTGTAGTAAAAATCAGTTTGTTTCAGTAGTAATTGTACAACACTGGTCAAATACAGCAGTTACCATAAAAGAAATCATGTCTAAATCTAAAAATGTACTTCTGCTTTTAATAAGTCAGCTGTGTTAAGCTAGGCTGCACATGCTAAATAGCAGTAGATCATGAAGTATACTGCTTTGAATAAATAAAAAAAATAATATGTAAATTTGATTTTAGTGATGATTGAGAAGATATGTGATATTATATTAACATTATTAAAAAGATATTTAAAACTGAATATTTCATGTGTGTTTTCTGCTTTCATGTACAAAAATCTATAACATTTTATAAATCATTGTGTAATCATCGTGTTTCTTTGTTTACGCAAGACCACACTATATGTAGTACAAAAAGTCAACCTGAATTTACTTCTGGTGGCACTAATGACACTGTTCTCTACCGCTTGCGTGTCTCAGAGCAGTATTTACCAACCGAAATGTACCAAATTAGCACTTATGCTAATTAATTTGTTTCCTATGCTTAAGGTTAGAATGGTGTCAACAATTATTCATTTCATACTTAAGTGACGGCTGCACTGTTTGCAAAGAAAGCAAGTGAGTACAGCTTTATATAAAGAGCCTAGAGTTCCAAAGAACAGTATTCACTAAAGTAATAAAAAACAACCTTTATTCTAAGGAAACAAACTGTTTAATGATCTAATCATCAGGTATCATTTACATCTTTTCTTACACAATCAATTTAGGATTAAGTGCCTTGCTCAGAGGCTCAGCATTGGTAAGTTAGTGGGGCTGGGAATTAAACCCACCATCTTACAATGAGCAGTCCAACACCTTAACCATTGAACTACCACTTCCACCTCTGACTCCGACTAACATTGACTCTAAGTCGTTACCACATTGACAGTTCCTGGCTAAACATATAAAAGGAGGCTAAGCCTGCCTGTGTCTGTGTTAATCAGCTGTTTTATCCATTTTTTAAGTTTCCGGGAAGTTTGCATTAAATGGTCATCATGAAATGATTACATACCTTAGTTTAAATAAAAATGAAAGCTAAAACAAGGTTAATGCTCTCCAGCATACGAGACTAACACGTCTGTGGATAACATAATTACAATATTGTCTTTGCTCTCTATTTTACAGCATCTAGATTGTTTGCGATAATAACACAACACATTGAAAACATTTCTTCAAAAGATTCAAAGAGTTCAAAAGTTTGTGATCACCTGACTATCAGATTCACAAGTGGTTCCTCTCCAAACTGTTGCTACAAATCTGATAGCCCATAATTGTCTAGCATGTTTTTGTAGGTCGTAGTATTACATTATTCCTTAACTGGAATTAAGAGACTCCAACACTGTTCTAGCATGACAATGACCCTAAGCACAAAAACACCAACCTTCATTATCACATACTGACTTTATATTACAGTGAAAAAACACGGCTGATCTTATCAGCACTGAACCCCTTTGGGGTCAACTAAAATGCTTACCTGACACAAGTGTCTGATTTCACTAATACTGTTGGAGCTGAATGAAGAGATATCTTATAGTCAAGCTTCACATTGGACTGGAAGGTCTTACTTACTAGAAGACTGGAGCTTCATCCAATAGCAAAAATGGGAATAAATCTAGAAGATGTTAAAATTACATGCGTTTGTGATGCTCAGGTGACCAAAAGCTTTTGCCATACATACTGTAACTTTGATATTATGACATTGTAGAAAAGTGTTTCTTCATATCGACCACTGGATTATTTATTCACCTTCTAACAGAAACATATTTTATCTCTGAAACAGTCTCACATATTCACATCACTCGTCCACCTTCTACAGTTCAGTTCCTACAGTAAATAGTTCAAATGTTGCTAATTTCCTGATGACTTAATTGATGAGTCAAATGGTAACTATTCTTTGAACTGAAAAGATATTACTCATTTTGTGTTATAATCAACGATCTACATATGAATATACAGAAAACAATGGGGACCCTAAATTATTATCAATTTAAGGCACACCCCATTCTTTCCTGGGAAAACATGACTCTGGAACAGTGTGTGAGCGGAGCAGCAGAACAAGAATTAGAACGTCATAATTCTATTTAAAGTTCGGAACTAGGGGTCAACCGATTATCAGTGCCAATATTAGGTGTTTTTATGATTATCCGTTCCTGTCATTTTCAAAACTGATTTGTTAATAAAATTATTTGGAAATAGACTATTTGGCTCTGATGTGTTAGATGACAAGAAAAGCAAATGGCTCTGTAAGGTCTTTTACCTTTTGCCTTTTTTGTTACATTGTTTTGTTTGTCTTGTCCATGTTCATGTTTGTCATGTTAAATGGTTCAGCTATACTGTAGTATCTAGCCAAGCTATCTTTGTTCCTCCTCTCATCTAATTCTGTTTGTGTGTATATTTCCTCACTTTCTTTCCTGTGTCTGTGGATTTTTGTTTTGCGTACTACTTTAATACTACTATTGTTTTTTTAAAATAATTATTCACAGTGTAAATAAAGTACTACAGACTCCTTGCCTTCAGTCGAGTTTGTTACAAGCTCAGTGGAGCGCATTCAGAGCAGTTCTGCTTTCTGCAACACAACCTGATGCTGCTAGATTGGGACTGCTATTTGTTACATTTATTATTACATTTATTTTCAATTTTTTCTTCATTTCTTGCTCGCTGTTATTTTTATAAAAATGGTTCTGGGTTGCTGTTTCATCATGACAATGACCCACAGTGCGCAAATCCCCTGAACTCTAAGAACACATAGTGTGTGACGGTTGATGATGTAAAAAAGTTGTCACATGACTGAATTGCACAACTCTTCACCTAAACATTAACAGTCAAACTCAATAATACTATTGTATTCTTAAAATCTATTTAAAAAAAAAACATTGGCAGAATTGTGCAGATTATTATACAAGTACATATATAACTGGCTGTTTAAAATGCATGTAAACACTTGGTATCCATATACAGAGCCTATATAGAGCTCATACAATATCCCATAAAGCACAACTGATGTAAAAAATGAACACTCACAAGGCAATTTAACTAAATATACAGTATAAAATAACTGTTATACTGCCACACAGTGGACATTTATCTCTTGTACTAGCAAAATAATAATCTAAAAAAAAAATTCTTTTTGTAATAATAATATGAAGCGGCCTCACAACAAAAAGGTCCTGGGTATCTTTCTGTGCAGAGCTTGCATGTTCTCCCCGCGCTTGCGTGGGTTTCCTCCGGGTACTCAAGTTTCCAAAAACATTTACATTAGGTTGATTGGTGATTCTAAATTGCCCATAGGAGTGAATATGTGGGTGGTTATTTGTCTATGTTTGGCCCTGAAATGGACTGGTGACCTATCCAGGGTGTACCCCTGCCTCTCGCTCTATGTGCACTGGGATAAGCTCCAGCAGACCACCGTGACGCCTAATTAGAGAATAAGCGGGTTTGAAGTTGAATGAATGTGTCTAATACAAAAGTGTATATTTAAATGTATATTTAAAATAAGTGAAGACAGACTTATTTTAAAACAATGCTTCATAAAAATGTGTGTACCCTAAAAACCTCTTAAGCTGAACACACTTGTCATATACACCATATTCACCAACTTTCCATTCAGACATTCTACAACCTGTTTAGATATCTTTTAAATATCGCGTGCTTTGCTACATGGTGTGCAAAATATTTATTGACCTAAGGAAGGTGGTAAAAACCTAATGACCCCCATCGGCTTTAGAGACCGAGAAATGCACACAAAAAGGCTACAGTTCATTAAAACAGTTATAACCTAATGACACAGATTTTACAAGCTTCCTGTCGACAGCTTTTCCTTTTGGCCAGTGAACTGACTGTACAGGATACAATTATGTTATTTCTAAGAAAAAAAAGAGTGGAAAATTGTGCCTAAAAACAAACCAAAATATTGTTTATACAATGACTGTAAAGCCGGCAATGGGACTCAATGGTTGATAAGATTTTGCTCAGCAGCACTGAATCTGAATTGGAAAAAAACTTCTTGAACTTCTTGTAAGTTCATTAAGGAAGGATTCTGTAGGGAACTAAAGATTGGATAGAAAAAATATATTAAGCTTTGTGTACTTACATGTTTAGCTATAAATACAGGGGGGGGGAAACAAATAAAATCTGTTTCAGAGTGACTTTAAAGCTGCAAGTCTGGACAGGTACAGATCGGACACTTTTGTTGGTTTTTATCTTTGTTATTCATTCATTTCCTTTGGCATTTCCTTGTGGGGGCGTGCAGTGACATGACAACACAGTGGTTCACAACCTTTTGGAACTGAAGCCTCCCAAAGCTGTCTTATTATGTGGCACCCCCCCATAGCCATACATTAATCCTTGATACATGACAGACAGACAGACAGACATTTTTTCTGGGGGGTTTTCCTTTTGAAACATATACAAGGTCAATAGTGGAATACACCCTTAATTTATTTAAAATGTTTCTAAATGAAATAAAATTAAAAAACCTATATAATGTGATGTAATATACAATACTGGAATTTGGCTGCATTACACTAGGCAGCTACTATGAACTATTATTTTTACAAAGGAGCATGATGCACGCTTCAGTGTTGGACACCAAAAGCTTCAGTTCATCCTCCACCTAGAGGGGACATACATAAAATGCACGCTTAAGCTACACCTCTCCAGCTTAAAAAAAATTGCAAATAAAAAAATCCTGTAAATGTGCTTAAAAAATATTTTAATTATTCAATTCGACTTTTTTTTTTAATTTAATAAATGTAATAATATTTGTTTATATATAATATATACATACATACACATATTTAATATATACATTATATTGTGTAATGTCACAGAGTACAGATTTCCATTTTCTTAAAAATTTTTTAAAGTAAAAATACTAAAGAAATGAAATCCTGCTACAAATTTATTGTATGTACAGCTTGTAACAGTGTCTTATCAAAGTCAACACACAGCCATTAATGTCTAAACAGACCTCACCATGGTCGACCAAAGAATTTGAGTGTCTTATCCAGAAGATGTCTTATAGAGAAATAGACGTCTTGCGTTAGAGATTGAAGGGGCGGCAATGTCAGTGCTCATACCATACGCCGTATAATGCATCAAATTGGTCTGCAAGGCTGTCTTCCTAGAAGGAGGCCGCTTCTAAAGATAATGCACAAGAAAAGCTTAAAAACAGTTTGCTGAAGACAAGAAGCTAAGGATTACTGGCGCCATGTCTTGCGGTCTGATGAGACCAAGACAAACATGTTTCTTTCAGATGGTGTCAAGCGTGTGTGGCAAAATCCAGTTGAGGAGTAAAAAGACGAAAAAGTGCGTCTTTCCTACACTCAAGCATGCTGATGGAAGTGTCATGGCCTTGGGCTGTCAACATTGGGGAGCTACAGTTCATCTAGGGAACATGTCTTTTTTTTTTTTATACTGTGACATACTGAAGCAGAGCATGACCGCCTTCCGTCGGAGACTGGCCTGCAGGGCATTATTCCAACATGATAACGACCCAAAACACACCTCCAAGATAACCACTGCCTTGCTAAAGAAGCTGAGGATAAAGGTGATGGACTGGCCAAGCATGTCTCCAGACCAAAATCCTATTGAGCATCTGTGGGGCATTCTCAAAAAAGTGGAGGAAAGCAAGGTCTCAACATCCACCAGCTGCGTAAACTCATTGTCCAAGAGGGTTAAGGCAGTGCTGGAAAATAATGGTGGCTATACAAAATGTTGACATTCTTACAGTAAGAATCTATTGTATCAGGCCTATTGTACACATTGTGTACTGCTAGTATTAAGTCCATGTGATTGTAGTAAATTGTTTTGGTTTTTTTCATTTTAGCTTTCTTACAGGCTCTACTAAATTGAATTCTATTATACACCAGTATACACCATTAATATTACATTTGCTATTGTTTATTAGCAATTCGAATCGTAACACACAGACATGAACAGTAATCTATTCCTGAAATACTACTGCAACAGTTAACTTATTCGGTTTAAATGTACTGGTCAGAATAACATAACATGTCCTGTATTTAATAACAATCAATACAATCACAGCATGTGATAGACTAACACAAATTATAGCTAAGCAGCCAATCACCATTTATAAATCATTCATAACATTAAATATTATTCAATATTTTTATTTTACGATATTAGGAATTTAGCATTTTACACAAGAAGTAGTGTTTGTCATTTTATACTGTAAATATGAATGATATATTGGTAAAGATTTAAGCATTAAGCTCCTCAGTAACTAATTTTGTATATAGGATCACCAACATGGAGGATCCCAGTTTTCTTGACTGTGTAGTACTGTCCAAGAACTGGGGCATTTTTCTGAGCAGGGTCTGTAAGGCGATAACTAAAAAGTAACAAGAAAACAAGAATAAAATCAGCCATGTCATTCATTAATTCATTCATCTTCTAGCCCGCTTATTCCCTAATTCGGTGACACGGGGGGGACATAGGGTGAAAGGCAGGGGTACACCCTAGATAGGTCATTCCATTGCAGGGGGCACATAGACAAACAATTACACACACTTTAGAATTCAGAATTACCCATCAACCTAATAAATGTTACATGTTTTTGGACTGCGGAAGGAAACTAGAGTACTGGAAGAAAACCCACACAAGCGTGTTACAATGTGGTTATTATATAATTGACCAGTTGTTTATATATTATGAACAGAGAGTTTACATACGATCGGAGTGTGTCCAGCGGCTCTTTCCTAGTGATTAGTCCAGTTTCAGGATCAACAGTAGTAAAAATACACCTACATAATTTACAAAAACAAAACCGTTTGGAAATAAATGAATCAAGATTAAAATCGATGTTCCTTAATATCTCAGAAAGATGTGGAAAAAAAAGTTAGATATTAATGTTGCATAACAACAAAGCTAGTTACTCTGGATACGCTTGATCTGATATATGTTGTAAATGTACTAAATAAAGCTCACTGACCAAAGAACAGCTACAATGATGAACACTTGAGAGCAAAGGTTACTGCCATTAAACTAACCGATATTCAGTACGGGAAGGACATAAGTGTAGAACATAATAGTACCTTCCACAGCCCATAACTCTATGCAACTCCACTGCGCCAATCTGAACATGGTCCCAAGAGTCCTAATCATGAAATAAATCATTGGAAAAGATAAGTAAATATATTGTCACTGCACAGTTTATATTCCAACACTGAGTAATCCTAAAAATTGATCAATTATATTCTCGAAAGAAATACTCTAGTTTTCTAGTTGAAATAAAAGGGATGGTTCAATACCTCGCTAAAAGCTTCACAGCCACTGGCAATTATACTCGGCCGGAAGCGAGAAACAGAGACGCCAGTATCTAATTTGTTGCTCAAATCATTCACAGAAGCCTCTGACAGCAACATGACAGGAGCAGCATCTGGATACGCCACCTAGACAACCTCAACATCAGACGGTAGCTTACATAATCGATAGAACAAAGTTAAGTTATAAAAAAAAAAAAAAAAGCTTTGAACTACAAAATGAATTATTTTGTGTTCCATATCAAATACAGGAAAACCCTTATCAACTGCCACTATCAATTGCTACTCAATCAGCTTTCTCCATTTCTACAATACAGATTTTCATTTACAGATATTAAATGTTCTTATGTTCAAGACATACATGATCACGGATCAGTATCTAAGATTAATTCATTGCCATGTCTTGCAATTTTATATCCAACCTTTTCATCCTTGGGAAAACCTTTCTCAGCTGGTGTTCGGGCCTTTAACTGGGGTTCAAAGTGCACCAAGCGAAAAGTCTTGTCTGCTGCCAGATATTGATTTAACCAGTTCGATGCCTCATCGCCACAATCTCTGCCTTCTGTGTCTGAACTAAACACCCTACACAACAGGAAGATGACTGTTCTGTGATTTCTTGGTTTAACATTAATAGAATACATGCTTAGTGAATACAGTAGGATGATCCTTCTTAAATACTATACATGTATAAATAAAAAGAGTAAAAATGATTTTGCACATGGTCACTGTTAGCTACCTGCACTTAAAGATGGGATTGTTGGGCTGATGAAGGGGAAACTTCAGCTCTTCCATCTTAGGAGCATTAAGACAGACTTGGCCATCTTCACAAGTTAGAGACATAAGAACCAAGCGAGGCTGCTGTCTCCCTGTCACCATGTGACCATCTTCTGTAATCACCAGCCAGTGACTGCAAAGACACATACATGCAGCAACAAATCCACATGATCTTGCTACCTGTTTTTTAATGGTCAGAATTACTGCTTTTAAACATTACAATGTTTTGCTTTGCTTCATATACAGTTTTTAGCAAATTCTTCTAAACCACAATGTTTGACAAGGTCCTGTTTCTCGTGCCGGTAGGAAATTGGGATTATATTGCACTTTAATGTGTAATGGGAAAATAAATGGTATGATCGGTTTTTAGCAGATCAGTGTGTGCTCATGCCTGTGTGCTTTGATCAAATTTTATTTACTTACTTCTGATACCAAAAAGTGTAATACAACTAATATTTATAAGTCATAACATGCCTTGCCAATGTATGTAGTTCTCACTAGAATTAAACCCCCTTTAGGTCTTTTTTTTTACAGAAAAAGACAAAAGTTATGGCCAGTAAAACTCTTATTAAACTTGCAAGTTGCTCATAAACTTTTTACTTTCATGAACAAACCAGCGGTGCGGTGGCATTGTGGATAGCACAGAGTTTGCATGTTCTCCCCTGGCTTGTGTGGGTTTCCCCCGGGTACTCAGGTTTCCTCCCAGAGTCCAAAAACACATTGTCTATGTGTTGCCCTGCGATGGACTGGCTACCCGTCCAGGGTGTACCCCTCGCCTCTCGCCCTATGTGTGCTGGGATAGGCACCAGCAGACCCAATGGCCTCGAATTGGGGAATAAGCGGGTAAGAAGATGAATGAATGAATGAATGAATGAATGAATGAATGAATGAATGAACGTACCTAACTTTTATTATAATTAAATACTCAGAGTAAATTTCACCAAAACTAAATAAAACTTATTTTCAAACTGTGTAACTGATTATATTGTGACTAAAAACAAAGAAACTTTATTGCGTAGCCTAAATAAAGAAACTTACTTTATTTATTTGCAAATTCACCTAAATATGTCAGAAGGGGAACAGTGGGTCTGTGCTAAATGTGATGATTCTGTAATTTCCCAATCACAGAAACATGTTTAAAAAAGTTTGGGTTTTTTGAATAGACAATGAATGTTTAATATTATTTCGTAATTGTATTGCATCACTTGAAACCAAAACGGGTTTGGATAAGAAAGTTTCTGTAGAGTTAGAGACATTTTTTTTAGGAAGATCCGAATAATTCATTAAAAGTAACTAAATGCGTTAAATTAAAGATTCTTTTTTATTTTTTATTTTTTTTCACCACCTGTTACTGTAAACCTCACCGATCACGTAGATCTCCACTTTTCAGCCCCATCCTGAGACACTCGGCTGAAGGGACACACACTGCTTTCCCAGACTTCATGGGATGAAGCAACAGCTGCGACACCACTCCGACTTCAGTTAACTTTTTCGGCCTGCGAATGTATTTGTAACCGAGCGCAATTCCGAGCAAAGCCGCAGCCGTCCCTGTCATACACAGCGCCACTTTCCTGTTCTGGGAAAAGAATGTAAGCAGAGAATCCATGTCCTGATTTTTAAGCAGTGAGCAATACACACAGATATTATTCAATAACTATTTAGAGCAGAGTAAGAGCGCGTGAAATGACCACCAGCAGATCATTGAGCTCGGCCTACTTTTAAAGGCGCAGGATTGCGACTTAAATGCAAAGAGGTAAAGATGTCTTGTAAATATTGCTGTCAACCTTGTATTTATATATATTTATATTTCTTTAAGGCAAAATGCAAACTTTCTCCACATTTTTTGTTGCGGAAATAGAATGTTAAATTGCAAACACGTGATCTGGTTAGTGGGCGCGGTAGTGTAGTGGTTAGCACGGTCGCCTCACAACAACATGATCACAGGTTCGATTCCCGGGCCACCCTCTGTGCG
The DNA here is from genome assembly GCA_026260255.1 of Pseudolaguvia tuberculata. Taxonomy (NCBI): domain Eukaryota; kingdom Metazoa; phylum Chordata; class Actinopteri; order Siluriformes; family Sisoridae; genus Pseudolaguvia; species Pseudolaguvia tuberculata. Next base: position 7,038,362 of record JAOTRA010000002.1, on the reverse strand, counting down.
GTGCTTGCATGTTCTCTTCCGTCGGTTTCTGTTGGTAAGTCTAAATTGTCCTTAGAAGTGAATGGGTGTGTAAGTGTTAGTTGTTAGTCTATGTGTTGCCCTGTGATGGACTGGTGAATTGTCCAAGGTGTAGGCACCAGCAGAGACCCCCTTGACCAAAAAAAATAGGGAATAAGCGGGTAAGAAGATGAATGAATGAATGATTCTCGTTTAGCATGGTTGCCTCACCAGGTCCGATTCCTGGGCAAGAGGTAGGGGAATCTGTGCCGAGTGTACATGTATTTTAGTTTCCTCCCACAGTCCAAAAACATACATTAGGTTGATTTGTGACTCTTGATGTGTGTGTGTGTGTGTGTGTGTGTGTGTGTGTGTGTGTGTGTGTGTGTGTGTGTGTGTGTGTGTGTGAGAGAGAG
>JAOTRA010000002.1:7023758-7037849 GCA_026260255.1 Pseudolaguvia tuberculata | reverse complement strand
TGTGTGTGTGTGTGTGTGTGTGTGTGTGTGTGTGTGTGTGTGTGTGTGTGTGTGTGTGTGTGAGAGAGAGAGAGAGAAGGCTCTATCAGACCCCATTGTTAGGGAATAAGAGATTAAAAGATTAATTAAATAAATAATTAATTAATATTACTAAAACTGATTATGCAACGACTTTGATGATAAATGCATTTAAAGGTATGATTGTCTTTACGGCTAACCACAGCCATTCTGCACTATACTATTACATTACTGCTAGTACAAAAAAAGTTAATTACATTTTTTTTTACCACACTTTCCACAGTTATTGTCTCAAAGCAGCTTTACACGATCAAGTATAATTATACAATTCAGGTAAACTAGCAATTAGCTTGTCCCTGATTGTCCCCGATGACGGTGGCAAGGAAAACCTCCCTGAAATGTACTGTAATACCAATAAAATAGGGGCTCTGGGACCTCTGAGACCTTTTTGTTCTGTTGTTTGAAAGTCTCTTCACCTGAAAAAGAAATCATTGGTAAGTGGTCTAAATGCATTTATAAATTCAATGGAATGTGTAAGACCAAGAAATAATTGGCTAATCAAAATGTTTGGCTCGATAAACATTTGCATGTGCAAAACCTGTAAGTGTAGACATCAATCTTTTCATGTACTGTGGCAAAAAAGGCTGGATCAAAACAGAGTATTTGTTTTTGACAGGTAGGTATATTCCACTCATGCTGGGGGAATTGCAGGAGGTTCACGAGTTGATTATAATATAATTGTTGATTATGAATACATTGTAATAATATGAACTGTTATATGTTCAAATGTGTAGGGTTACGCGTTGGCATACTGGTTATCTCAGTCGCCTGACAACAAAAATGTCCCTTCTTCGATTCCTGGGCTGTGCAGTTTGCGTGTTCTCATCGCTCTTGCATGGGTTTTCTCTGGGTACTCCGGTTTCCTCCCACAGTGCAAAAACATGCAGATTAGGTGGATTGGTGATTCTAAATTGTCCATAGGAGGGAATGTGTGTGTAAATAGTTGTTTGTCTATGTGTTGCCCTGCGATGGACTGGCGACCCATCCAGGGTGTACCCACGCCTCTCGCCCTATGTGTGCTGGGATAGGCGCCAGCAGAGCCCTGTGACCCCAAATTAGGGAATAAGCGGGTAAGTGAATGAATGATTGAATGAATGAATGAATGTTGACTGGTGACTCTATGTTGCCCATAGGAGTGTGTGTGGTTGTTTGTCTTTGTGCACCAGCAGACCCCTAATTAGGGAATAAGCGGGTTAGAAGACAAATGAATGAATGAATGAATGAATGAATGAATGTGTACTAAAAAGAAATACTACTGATTAAATTGTTTTAAATTAAAAGAACAATAATAAATGAAAGTAATATTGTAAATGTGCTATTAAATTATTGAAAAACATACATAAAATATCTAAGTAAATAAATAATCCGATAGTATCTAACCCTATACAAAATTGTCCTGAATTGTCTATTAAAAATGGTCTATATTACTATTATTATTAAGGGTAAACTAGTAAACAAAAAACAGTCTACAGTCAAATAAAAGTAGGAAATTCTAGAGGAAAAAAGGCTTGCATTTTACATGGCTTGTCATCATTCAAATTTGGCACAAATCTTTTTAGATTTTTTTTGTTCACATTCAAGATGTACACAATGTATAAACACAATATAGGTGTAGTTTGAACTGAATATCATTTGCAGAAATAGAAATAGAAAAAACGCTAGATAGTCAGATTTTATTTCAGTTGCTTGGCAGCAAAACAAAAGCCACAACTGAGGTGTACATCTTGTTCTGCCCCCAGTGACCTACCGGTCAGAGCTATTTTTTACATTTTTCCATGAATGTGAATATCTATAGCTATGATAAGGAATATTGCAACAGATGCTGCCACCATGGGAAGGAGATACAGGCATTTGTTGCAGTGGCACTCCTCCTGCCTTCTGTTGCACTGTCATGCAGGCCTAATAGCTCAAGGCAAAGTCTCAAGCATAAAGCGCTTTCTCTTTGGCAGCATCTAAGGATGGCACACTTGCCCGTATTGGCCAAACATAGCTTGATCAGCAAGTGATCTATGAGTCAGAAGGGAATACACAATATACTGTCACGAGAGCAGTGCTCAAAAAAGAAGAGACGTAATGCAGAACAGCTGTTTTTTAATAAGAATAAAATAAAGTTAAATTTGCATTTCAGTCATTCTAATACAGTACATGATTGAGAAAGTGTGAAAAAAATGCTAGTCATATTTGTATCAATGTGAACACAGCTCTGGAGGTATTATGGGATTTGTGATTTGTGTTATCGGTGTTGCTGAGACTAACCCTGTCCTACTCATCATCTGAACAACAGACTGAACAGAATGTTTGCACACATTAATCATCTTGCATCATCTTTTGCTTTGTACCACAAGGCTTAGAATTCCTATAAGTTTAATATACTGTTTCTGTCTTCAAAGGTGGAGACTATTCTTATCCAAGGCTGGACAGAGCCAGGCAAAGAACAGAAGTCATGTTGGCATGCCATCTGGATCAGTGGTTATGTTGTAGGTGTTTCATTTACATGGGCCTTTCACCACCGTCCAGTAAAAGGGATTCTACACAAATAATTTTTTTTCTTAATTTACAGTACCTTTAATATACAGTACATCATTTTCTAAAACTTAAAGTCATACCCATTCTGACAAAATATTGGTGCAAAGTTTATTGCACATTGTGCAGCATGAAATTCTAAAATGAAAGTGATCAAAATTATGACATCATACAGACAGAAAACCGGTGAACAAAAAATCAACTGATATAATAGGTAATGATAATAATTCGATTTAATTCATAATACAATTTGAGGTTTGAGGAGAGATTTGAGGAGCTAAGGTATATTATTGGTGCGGTCTTGATAAAGCACTGTTGAAATAATGTTGCATTCTGTATTGCACCATGCCAGTTAAGTATAATGTAAATCGCAAGAAGTCAGCCATTGTACCCTTCAAAGTTTATGTGGTCTCTGGAAGAGACAAATCTGTTTTACACACGTGACACATGTATGAGGCACTGTGTTGTTTAGACACGATAATTCATAACCCAATCTGGTTTGCTTCATTGTACGTACACTTTAGCCTATACTTCAGCATCAGTCTTTGAATGCATGCATGTAGAGCACAAACATTCCTTAGCAGTATTTCTGTAAGTTCTGATCTACTGTATTAACTGTCAACAATTGTTTTACACCTCTAGACGGAGCTGCGTCTCTTACAGAGCAGTTTGAAAGGAGAGATGCTCCTCACGTCAGTGGAAACAGTGCTAATGGCTGAGCAGCGCTGGGAGTTGCAAACACAGCCTGTGGAATCTGGCTCAAAGAGGTTATTTTGCTCCACAAGCACATCACTTAAGGACAGTTCCTGCGGTAACATCGCCACCTTCTCCCTGCTCTTATACCACAAGCAGGAGCAGACAGTCTGGAAATGAAGCACCTCGGCGTAGACACTTTTTGCTCCTCGCCTTCGAATGTCCTGCTCGTGTGTTTGTATGGTTTGGAGGTTGGTGTGCTGAGGAGAAGGCTGCACATTCTGATTTTTTCTAGAGAGTAAAGCCCGTTGTTCTGCATCCCTCCTCTCGTCTTCCGTGTTCATGGTCATAAATCGCAGCACAACCAGGTTAAGGAAGGCACCAATTACTGTCAGGCCCATCAGAATATATACAAAGCTAAAGGCCACGTAATGGGGATCATTGTGGAGAGCATTGTCTTTTTGCAGAGCCACATAATCTCCAAAACCAATGGTTGTCAAAGTAATAAAGCAGTAGTAGAAGGCATGAAAGTAACTCCAGCCCTCGTACTGAGAGAAGGCACCTGCTCCAATGCAAAGGGTGCCAACACAAGATAAGAATCCGATAGTCACCATGTTAGCCATGGAGACCTCTGGCCGTCGCAGACCCACACACTTCTTGGCTTTGTGCAGCAGGAACCGGACAAAGGTGTTAATACGTTCTCCCAAGCTTTGGAACATCACCAAAGTGAGTGGAATGCCCAGAAGCGCGTATCCCATGCAGAATGCTTTTCCGGCATCTGTGCTGGGGGCAGCATGGCCATACCCTGACCGAGGGGGGAAAAAAAACACTGGCAATCTATGATGTGTCCATAAGAAGGCACAGAAGAAAACTACATTTAATTACATTTGATTCTTTTTTACAGCAATTATTTATTTGTTGTACCCATGTTTGCCAAAATTTTATGAATGACAAAAATGAAGATTATGTGGGGATTAAAAAACAAATTTTAAAATTTTACTTAGCATTCAATTCAACATTTTATGTGATAAGAAATTCTAGTAGCTCTGACCAAAATATTGCAGAAAACATTTTAGATTTGAGAAAAGAGTGAAAGTGCTTCTTCTTGAACTAATAAAAATTGATGAAAATACTTGAAAGAATAACCAGATTTTTTTTTATAGAGAGAGAAATGTCTGCAATAATATCACAATTGCGTTGAATCTACCACATTCCCATTATTCACCACAAATAAGTAGCCATTTAGTTAAGAGCCTTGAAATGGTAACAACAAAACAAAGGAGTTCAGCCAGATGTTGCTGTTAATTGTCAAGCTTGGGACTGAAAGTCTAGCTACACGTTTGGGTGTTTATATCTGACCCATGGCATTAGGCGAGTGTGTGCTGCTTACATATATCTACTCATTTTGTTTTAGCACTGAGTAAATATTAGTACAACCATCCATTACACTTAGCTCTCTCAATATTATTATAGTGATGGAATAAATTTTCCAGTGTGAAGCAGAGCAAACCGTTTGATTTAAGATACGCAGTTGATCTGTGTAGTTTCTGCAGTGTTCCATGGTCAACGTCTAAGCTTAAAAGACCTTAAAACAAACATTTGTAACGCAAATAATGTTTATTAACCGAATGAATCATAAATGCTAAAAAAAACTACCTTACTAGGCTTTGTGATAGGTGCAAATTAGCGTCACGTTCACTACATTATAGACAAAAATAAAGACAGATACATGTACATATACATGTTATAATGTTTTTTCTAACAGTTAAATCAAATATTTTTGTTGTAACATGTTGAGATTTGTTAGCTAGACCTGGCTAAAGGTCTCTCAAAAGTAAATGAAAATTACAATCCGATTACAATTTCGAATTTTTGTTATTTTTATTTCTGTTGAAATTTTGAAAAACATTTAATGATGAAAATAATGGGATGGGAAGTTTTTTCAATAATCTATTAAAAGATGATAACTTATTAAGCCTGATTAGTATTGTGTAATCAAATATTACTTTCCATTATTGTCTTTCTTTTCATTTTAAAAGTCAAAGAGTATAGATGATCCATGTCTGTTTCTTCCACCATATATGGTATTATATGTACATGGTCTTTATATTTGGATAGATTTATGGATTTATAATAAAGATGTCAACATTTAGACAAGTATTTAGCTACAGATAGTACAGTGGAGATTATTCTAACAAAGCAATAATGGCCAATAAATCTACACGCATAGGGTGAAAGAAAGAAATCCTCACCTATGGTCGTTATCACAGTGATGGCGAAGTAAAAAGAACCGGCGAACTTCCACTGCACCCCGGCTTTGTGTGGCTTCAAAAGCAGCACCACTTTCTCAATCTGCTCGAATGCGTTCTTGGATAGATTGTATCTGGTCATCAGTTGAAATTTGTGATAGTCTAGCTTTCTCAGCTGAGTTTTCTCCTGCTTCGATTCAAGCGCGTCGAAGACACCCGCTCCAATTAGCAAATAGGACAGGGTGCAAATAATTAAAGCGAGCGTGCGCACGTTCTGCCTCTTCATCATCTTAAGTTAGTTTATGAAGTATGCTTCCGTCTTCAGAGTTAGATCCGGTTCGTAGAAAAGAACTTTGGTGATTCATGTCTTTGCGAATCCTCTCATGGCTGCACCGGTGGGATGAGCCTTAAAACCTACCTGGAAGAGAGCAGGATAAAAACTGGGAGCTGTTCCTTCAGCACCACCCCCAAGCAAAGGGAGGAGAGAGAGAGACAGAGAGAGAGAGACCGTATTTGGTCATTGGTCATTTAGGTTAAATTCAGGATCCACGAATAATAAAAGAACCAGATGATCTAGGTACATCGTGTACCTGTGGTTCAGACCGGTTGATGCCACTGTAGGTTCACCACTATGTTTCTAGGATTCATGGGTTTTAATGTAAATAATTATTTTATAGCCTGTTACTGGAAGTGAGTAGAAATTTAGACATCATAAAATGTAGCTGATGATTTAACTAAAAAAAGTATGTGACTAAACCTTGTTTCGAAAAAAATATTTTATGTTATTAGTTAAGCACTACCTCTTCAGTCCCACGTAAGAGAATATATATTTTAAAATGTATAAGAAATCAAATATTAAATTATAGAAAGCATTTTCCTTCCTTTTTTACGTTTTTCCCCCCATTTAAGAAAATATCAACTTATTTAGAATATCCAGAATAAAATGTTATAAATGTAATCATAGACTAATGTATGTATTACCTATGATTGAATATGATATATTCTATTGTCGTTATGCGGGGTTTTTTTTCTGTTACAAAGTTTATTAAACAGAAAAAATAAATAATTGTGTCCTTTAGAACGTAAAATCAACGATTCAACCTTTTGACCACAAGGTGTCACTAACGGTTTGTAGAAGAAACTCAGTTCTACGGAAAGCTTTTTCCACTAAACACAAATTATATATTAATGTATTAATTACAAAAAAAGTATAAAAGAGGATATTGTTCATTCATTCATTTATCTTCTTACCCGCTTATTCCCGAATCCGGGGTCACGGGGGTCAGCTGCGCCTATCCCAGCACACATAGGGCGAGAGGCGCGGATACACCAGTCCATCTCAAAGAAAATTGTTATACTGTGACGAAAATAATAAATGTTATAAAATAAAAGATTCATTAAAGTAATAATGACACTTTTTTATTTACTTTCGGGTCAAAGTTTATAGTGGAACAAAAGGATTCTTGGTTGTTTGAAGCTGTCACATGTCAGCTGTAATTAAGTGCAAAAAAAGAGAATGTTTTAATAGCTGTCTGTTTGTTTAAGTATGCAGGGAATTTTTAATATTACATAGAAGAACAATGTTAGGCATTAAGTAATGCATGAATGGCGGTGTTTTTGGTATATGGTAAATACAGAAGGCAATCAAAGATATAAAATAAAGTTCTTCCTTGGTTTAGTTGCAGTGAGTCGACACATGGAAATATAACATTAAAAATAAATTCAATGGTTACATTTATTCAGTGTTAAAGTTCTTTTTATTTAACTTAACAATTTTTGAAATTGTTTTTCAAAATCTTATCATTTTCACATTTACCATTTAAATACCAAGAAAAGACGAGCATTCATTGCTGAGCCTCACTGTGGATTTTGCAATAACTTTGCTGTGCTGGTAATTAAGACCGTGTTGCTGTCTCTCTGCATGTTGCTATTAAAATTTTCCAAAACTTTTAGTATATGAATTAAATTTAATTAGTTCAGCTGGTGTATATAATGCAGTGTTTATTTTTTTTATTATCAACAACTTTACTTGTGTAACGTGTATTCTTATGCTGAGTGGAGAACTGCAAAGTGAGGCACGCAGTTCTCCTGCCTCATGGCAGGAGGCGATAATGATCCCAGGGATTCACTGAGAGACTTTCAAAACTGAAGAAAGATAAGGAGTTTTACAAACAAGTTATCAATGCTTTTATTCAAAATGTGATAAAATTTATTTTTCTTCTATACTACAGTTTGTATATGTAAAGATGCTGATATAAAATGTTAAACAAAACATGTTAAATGTTGCCAATCAAATGTTGAATAAGCTTCTCTGTAGGGTTCATATATTTGTAAATTTGACTGTGATGATGTCAGTGCCTCACCAGACATGAACCTCACTGCATGTCACTGTTTAGTTGTTATTTTATGTCTGAACTAGTATATACTGTATATTTGCAGGCCACCAATTGTCTTAATTTGTTGTTAAGTAATAGATTATTAATTATTTTACATTTTTACATTCTTTTTGTGGGGAAGTGGTAGCCTAGTGGTTAAGGTGTTGGACTAATAGCAGAAAGTCCAAGGTTCGAATCTCACCTCCACCAAGCAACCCCTGTGGACTTTAGCAAGGCCCTTAACCCTTGCTCAGTTGTAAAAAAAGAGACCAAATGTAAGTGGCTCTGGATAAGAGCGTCTGCCAAATGCCAAACTGTAACTGTAATTGCATCTGCAGTAAATGTACTTGATGAACAAGTTTTGCCAACTTTTTAATACGCTTCTCTACTTAAATGAAATTAAATGCAAAGTCAGCTAATTGCATTTCACAGTGTCTACGTTCACGCCAAAGCAGACACGTAATGGAAATAAACTGGTTTGCCGAAATGGTTACCATGGTCTATCTTTACTATTAGATGAAAGAGTTTTTTGTCATCCGGTTTTTTAATAAGCAATAAAAAATTGTCAGACATTTAGAGATTGCTTAAATCAGACATTAATGAAGCTGTAAAACAACTTGCCATTTGTCACTGGTGGCTTACAGGTTTGACCAGCTTAGCATGTGTTTTAGCACCTGGTAGACTTTCAGATCAAGCTTTTGGACTTTTCAGCTACATTTCTAAATACGAGTATAAGTATAGCAAAAAAAAAAAAAGAAATTAAAAATAGTTGTGGGGATTCTCAGAGCTGTGTTTTCTTAAACATAAATAACATCAAATTTTAAACCTCCATGAATTTAACCTCCATGAAACCCTAAATTTTACCTTGAAACACTGGTGCAAATGATGGGCTTGCATGTATTTCAAAATTATACGGTTTCCAGGCATTTTAAGATGTTGTCTAGCAACACAGTTAGAAACGTGGTGAGCGAGTTAATATCCCCCCAAAGAATTAACCTTTTAACTGCAACTGCGCCCCTCAAAATGGAATAACAGGACTAATAAATTAGACACTGATTTACTACAGCCATGTTTTAAAGGTTTTTAGGTAAGCATAGTTTTAAAACCCCATTGAATTGTGAATAATTTCTTTTTTTAAAAATCACCTACTAGAACATGGTTATTTTAATTTTATTTTACAAACTGTACTTAACCGATATCAAATATTTCATATTAATGTTGTTGTAATGCATGTGAATGTTTGTGTGAATGGCATGTTGAACTCAAAATAAAAACCCATACTATTATGGCATTTCAAGATTTGAAAAAATTATGTAATAATTGGGGGGAAAGATCTCATATAGAAATATATAATTGGTGTGTTGTAAATCATTACAAAGACTTATCAACATCAAAAGAAATGAAATGTAAAGAAAAAAAAAGACAAACCAAGTGCTTTCCATTCCTTCAATAATTTCCCCTTAAACATAGCAATCAGCAGTATTTTACAAAAGAAAGAACTAAACAATAAGGGTTTAGCCTTGTGCTTAAAAAAAGATATGGCACAGATATCATATATATGATTTAGGTTGAAGGTCTCTTATCTAATATAATCCAAACCGCAAAATTGGCAAGATACATTTCAGTGGGTCAAAATTTCAAACTAGGATTGTGAGGTGAGAGACACTATCACAAGAATTTAAATCCACGCTCTAAATTCTTCACCTCATAACTCCATAGCCAAGCATATAAATCTTTAAAAATACAATCCTGTTTTATGAACCTAGAATGATTAAATAATAACGAGAAAAAGCTAAATAACAGTTACTTGGACACCAAATGGAAAGCAAGAACATTGGTGAGTTAGCCTGGTGTTTGAATTCACAATTATGCAGAGATGGCATCAGTCTCTACAAGGCTTCAAACTCATCTATTCTCTGCTTGGTGTTGCCCATGCGGATCTGACGCAAGGTCTTATACTTGTCTCTGCCAGCACGCATATTCTCCATGTGCAGAATGTCATTCTGGGTCTTCTTGGAATCGTCCCGTGCATCTGCCAGCTCAGAACTCAGGGCCTGCACAATATTTGGACCGATGTTAATAGTCAAATTAAATTGAATCAGCCACAGTGGCAGCATTAAATTTATAAAGTCATGCAAATCCAAGTCAAGAGTACCAAATAGTGTATTACCCAATTGATGTTAATAATACTGATGTCATTCATTCATTCATCTTCTTACCCGCTTATTCCCTAATTCGGCGTCAGAGGGGTCTGCTGGAGCCTATACCAGCGCACATACGGCGAGAGGCAGGGGTACACTCTGGACAGGTCACCAGTCCATCTCAGGGCCACACATAGACAAACAACCACTCACACACAAATTCACTCCTATGGGCAATTTAGGATTATCCATCAACCTAATCTTCATGTCTGTGGACTGTGGGAGGAAACCGGAGTACTCGGAATAAACCCACGCAAGTGCAGGGAGAACATGAAAACTCCACACAGAAAGATCGCCGGCCTTGGAATCAAAACCGGGACCTTCTTGTTGTAAGGCGACTGTGCTAACCACTACGCCCCCGTGCTGCCCAATACAGATGTCAAATCTAATCAATTCTAGTCAGGATGAGTTTTTCAAGTCAAAAAAATTGAAGTGTCTACTGAAAATCTTACCATAAGCTGCCTTTGCACACGCTCATTTTTCTCAGCTTCAGTGAGACGGTCTTCCTCATTGCGGTTGTTACGGATGCCTTCAATTTGGAATTCAGCGCTGTAGCGCCTCATGTTTTCATCGTGATAGTCAGCCACCTCATGAACTTCATCTGCTATAACCATGGAGGGTGGTGGTGGTGGTACTGGAGCAGCCATCATCATGTGCATTTCCTCACGTGTCTTCAACAGGTCCTCTTGTGCCTCTTTTGCCTATGCACCACATGCAGATAAGATCATGCAGATAAGTTGATGCAAACAGACACCACTTAAGGCACCCAATCACAATATTTAAATATTTAATTATCAAAACATATTATTACAAAATTATTTTATAACTTTGAATTATTTTATAAATTATTTTATAACTTTTGGGTTGCTGATGGAAAAATCTTGGGTTCAGTTCTCAGGTCCATAACCCTCATTTACTTAGTTATATAATTTTGCTCCTTATAATATAAAGGTGTTAATTACCCTATTTTGCCATTGATTGGCCTCTTTCTCCTTGACTTTCTTGGCCTCCTCCAGCAGGGTGATTTTTGAAGTGTACTGAGCGAGTTCTGCAGCCTTCACGGCAAAATAAACATAAATTAACATGTTACAGTCACTTACAACGAATAATAATTATACATAAAGCATATTATTTTAACACCACTATGCTGTACAGTACACAGGTACTATATGTCCATTAAAGCTGTCATTGGGTACACCATGCATAAGTTTAATGTTAATCGTAAATAAATATCTCTTTTTTAAATCAAGCTGTTTTCACAATTTTAAAGTATGTGCTGTATAGAAAACCCATTGACTAAATGTCTTTGACATCACATGTGGAATGGGTTCCTGTTTTATGTATTGAACAGAATCATTTATTTTAGTTTATTTAAAGGTGTCACACCTGTCGCATGTCTTTGTTAGACTGAAGTTATTATATTTTTTAGAATGTACTAATGTAAGCTCTCAGAGATCATTCTTATACTGTCTTTATGTACAATCTTTTGAATTTGATTCATAATTGCATATTAATGAACAATGCATTAATGTAACTTACTTATTGCGTACACGGTCAGTAAAGATAACATGTAAACACTGCATTAATCTTATCTTTGTAAAAAGTTTGTAATAGTGTCTTAATAATTGATTAGCCATTTTAAGTTTGTTTTGGAACCCTATAGAATAGCAGAGTGAAGTCCTTAGCTGTTTAAGCAGGGCTAGGCAATGTCTGTCCTGCAGAGTTTAACTCCAACTTGCCACATCACCCCTACCTATTCATTTCAAGTATACCTTGCCTACCTTGCCTCTTATTTAAACATACGATGAAACGGGTCACTGTAAACTGTTTTCCACATGGTAAAATTAATGTTTTTACATTACCACTGAGAATGTTTAATCTAAGTATATTATACATTATGTTACAGTGTTTATTCATAAAAGGCTTAGACTGTTCAAAAGTGGCATTTTGATGTGTCCTTTTTTTTTTTTGTTTAGCATTTTGACGTGCAACTTAGTGTAATCTACATGCAACTGACTGCTTTTAGTTGATAAATCCCCAGTGCTTACCAGCTGCTCCTGGTTCTTCATCTGGTCCTCAGCCTGTCTGGCCAGCTGTTCTTTAGCGAGTAGAGCCGCCTGCCTCTCAGCCTCTAGACGAGCAGACTCTTGCTCTACCTTACGCCTTTCCTCCTCCAACCGCACGGCCCTGTCCAGCTGCAACTGCAGATCTGTGCAATGTGCAAAAGCCATCAACAGGGGGAAGTAGATCATTTACAATGGATAAGAAGGCAACGTCTATTATTAGGCATGCAACCATTTTCTATGAAAGGGTGTGTAAATAAATCCTTTACCCTTCTCTGCTTTCTTGGCTTTCTCCTCAAACTGGGAAAGTCTCAACATCATTTCTCGCTTCTCTCTCTCCATTTGTTCTTTTTCTTTTTCAATGTTTTCTCTCTTTTTCTTTTCATTTTCAAGCAAGGCTCTAAATGTGTTTTAAAATAAGATTTTACTTTTAGAATATCAATTTAACAAGTCCAACAAAGACACATAAGCTAAAATAAGTAATAATGTTCAATACACAACACAGAGACACATCCCACATGCCATGTCAAATGCATTTATACACAGCACATACTTTAATAATGGTCGAAAAAGTTAAAAGAGATGTAAACAATCAGACCTCTCCATCTGTTTCTGTTGTTTCTCCTCTTTGGCCTGTGCCTTCATTTGCTGAACCTCAATGGTGTCAGGCTTCCTGCGCTGCATATACAGCTCGTGGTTCCCCATGCACAGCAGCAGGATGCGTTTATTGATACGCAGGCGAGGAGCGTAGAACACAAAGTCCTAAGAAACCGAGAGCATAAGGAGGCTTGGAATGACAGTGATTTTTTTAAAATCTTCATTCATTCATTCATTCATTCATTCATATTTTATGCTTATTCCCTAATTCGGGGTCACAGGGGTCTGCTGGAGCCTATCCAGCTCTCTACGAGGCAAAAGGCAAAATGGGTTAATTTTTTTATTTGATTTCATTTTGTTTATTTAGATTTAATAAATTTTTTTCTATTCCTATTAATTTTTCTTTTATCCTTTTTCTAGACAGGCTCAGAGTCGTAATTGACATTTCACAACACAATATTCTATTTATAATCATTAATTCATACAGTCATTCATTCATTCATCTTCTAACCCACTTATTCCCTAATTCGGGGGCACAGGGATTTGTTGGAGCCTATCCCAGCTCACATAGGGCAAGAGGCAGGGGTACATCCTGGAAAGGTTGCCAGTCCATCGCAGGGCCACACATACACAAACAACCACTCACGTACACATTGACTCCTATGTGCAATCAACCTAATGTACATGTTTTTGGACTGTGGGAGGAAACCGGAGTACCCAGAGGAAACCCATGCAACATGCAAACTCCGCTCAGAAAGATGCTTAGCCCGGGATTCAAACCTTATTGGCGACTGTGCTAAACACTACACCACCGTGCCGCCCCGTGTATAATCATGCATGTGACAAATAAATCTTAACTTATATGTCGTCAAAAGTCAATTATATGTAGGAGCTTGTGTTAGTACAGCGTAGTCTTTGTTTTTCTAAGCTACTTTTGATATATAAAATTACTTTAATATAAAACAGTATTAACAAGGTAGAGTACTGTACCAAGTCAATTATATTGTTTGATATAATATGACACCACAATGATTTGTGATAGACGAGTTTCGGCAAGAGTGAAAGGGAATGTTTATAGGACTGTAGTGAGACCAGCAATGTTGTACAGTTTAGAGACAGTGGCATTGTCAAAAAGACAGGATGCGGAGCTAGAGGTGGCAGAGTTGAAGTGTGGCAAGGATGGACAGGATTAGAAATGGGTTTATTAGAGGGACGGTGAATGTAAGATGTTTTGAAGACAAGGTGAGAGAAGCTAGGTTGAGATGGTTTGGACATGTGCAGAGGAGGGACATGCAGTATATTGGTAGAAGAA
>JAOTRA010000002.1:6975287-6999946 GCA_026260255.1 Pseudolaguvia tuberculata | reverse complement strand
TATATATATAGCCTATTATATTGTACAGTCCAACCTGCCCCCATATTGTTCCTCAAATAAATATGGTTACCATATTTTTCGGACTATAAGATGCACTTAAAGTCCTTAAATTTCCTCAAAAATGAACAGTGCGCATTATATATCAATTCTATATTGGAATTTTATTTGGAAGAAGTATATTTTCTGAAAATACGATTTTATTTGGAAGAAGAACTCCAAGATTAGTCCTTGCACAAAAGTCTAGCATCTCGATTGATGTATGTTCTGGGACACGCACTTCTGTAAAAATCCCCTCTATACAAATGCTTAATACACCTTATAATCTGGTGCGCCTTATGTATGAAAATATACCTGTTCATTGGTATAGCGCCTTATAGTTTGCAAAATAAGGTACTTTCTTTTCTCCAGACGGAACTTCTCTGTGATTATGGGTTGTGGGGACACTGACTATATTATCTGTCGTGATTAGTTTCCCTAAATATAATTGCTTTTGAACTCTAAATTAGCCAAAGAGTCTAAACTAGTTATTCAGGAGACATATTCCTAATAATTTTTTCACATACCATTCCATGCATTATGGGATACAAAGACAAAGGGTATAATTGTGGCTTTGAATATCTGATGCATGCCTGGTTAAATATCCACACTTACATGCAATTAAAGCCTAAAACAAGTTCATGTCCGTTTCAGCACGTACATTAAAGAGACAATGCTAACAGCAGGGCTAGACAAGCACTTTGCTGTGAGGTCATTTGGTACATCAGTGTTGTACCAGATGTTGTGTGATCTGCTTTAACTAAAGGGTTTTGCAGCACATACTTCAGGGCATCACTCTTGCTCAGGCAGTAGTGGTCTGCTTTTAGCCCAATGAGCAGCGTACAAACGTATGTCATGTATTCTGGCAGAAGTGCCTGAGACACCGACCTCTTAATGTCCCAGCTGATTCCTTATACAGGTTGATGTATAATTAGATAGATAAACAGGTCAGAGTATTTGCTGTGCATACAAATAACTGAGAGTTCACTCCTTTCATTAAATGTGTTTATTTGGAACTGATCCTCAACCGGCTCTTTACATAATCACTGTCTGGGTTAAACTTTTAAAATGCAAATATATGCAAATGTATATGAACATAGTATTACGTGCTGTTTAGCTTGCTTGCACTATTTACATTTTGCCAACAGTTTCTTCTTTTATATTAACAGCATATATCCTGTTATGGGATAAAATATATTGGCACCGTCATCATGGGGAAAAACCAGACCTGCATTTTGTGTGAAATTGTCTACAACTCCAAACAGGTGAAGCTGGTTTCTTAGTTATTCTTTATAATGCCCGAGAGGGATTGCTCTTCTTTTTTAATGGTTAAACTACTTCAATTATTTTGATTTGTTTTTAAGTAAAGCATCTTTTTGTGCATAAAGATGTCTGGAAGCTGCAGCTTGATTCATAACTCCTACTCATGGTTTTTTTTTTTGGTTTTCTCTAAAAGGAGATGGCAGAGCATATGAGGAGTATGCTTCATCATCGTGAACTGGAAAATCTTAAAGGCCGGCAAGTTTCCTCATTCTAATTATTGTTTTTCACACTGACAAAAGTTGTTTTTATAAATGGAAGTACCTTATGCTTTAAATTTACTGTTACCAATTACTGTCCTAGCAATATATATGAACTTTTCACACACATTACACGCCTGTGTTGTGTGTGTGTGTGTGTGTTAATGTGTTAATATTAAGAAAACCAACTAAACGTTTTGTTTAAAGCAAACATAACTAACTATATTGTTAAAATATAGTCAAAATGCTTTTAAATTTATGTTCAAATGTCAATAATTTTAGGGTTGCATACTTGGTCCAATTGTTAATCTTTGCAGGTGACATTTAGCTAAATGCTTGTTGTAGTTGGTGGTAACTGTAGTTAGGCATGTGTCATTTCTGGTCTTTAAAAGGACAAGATTAAGGGGCTGCCATAGGACAAGAATATATATAGGCTCTTGGAAATCAACAGGCAAGGCCAGCATAGAGCAACTGTGTCTCTCATGTGACTGTTATGTTGGCCGCTAGAATGTGGAAATTGAGATAGGAAAAGTAAGTAATCTTGAGAATGTAACACTGGCCAAATCACCCCTACTACTTTTTTCTTTTATGGATTTTCAGTTGTTATGAATTTTATTATGCAACTGGATGTGTGACATTTTTAGCGTCATAAGTCTTTAGTACTGGCTTTGTGGCCCAGTCTTTGGTAGGATAGGTCATTGTCTGTTAGAGAACCATCTTTTAGCTCACAAACCGGGCATTTGGAAGATGTAACTATGGTAGGGAGTGGGGTTTGCTACGGACAGCTGTCTGCAGCTCATATTACAGCAAATGCTAGATAGAACCTCCCTGGCATATTAATGTTGTGGGAGGGCAGTAAATAAAGTGGTCTGCTCGTTAGGTATTTTTTGCAGAGCGCAGCAGACACCATCGTGGCAGCGTGCAAGAGCTCAGCTGCTGCAGAGAGGGTGCTGGCCTCTCTCAAGCTCTAGGCTCCAGTTCTGGTGGCGTAAACGATCATGCCAAAGGCCCACTTTTTGGCACCTTCCCATGCTGCTCCATGCTCGAAATTAAGCTTTGAATACCCTCTACAAGATCAGGAAGATCCAGCTGTTTTTCTTTGTTTTGGGCACGTTAACTCAAGAATAAGTCAGTTTACCTCCTGATCATGTTTTTTTTGTTTGTTTGTTTCATTGGATTGTCCATTTTTTGTTTTTAAGTTTTTAAGTGCATAGGGGTATGATTTTTTCCCAAAATTTTCCAGAAACCAAATTCAAGGCCTGAGTTGTTCTTCAGCTACCTGACATTAACGTAGCCATGCCTGAGGGTACCATTCATCGGCCACTGTCCCCTCTCTTTCCCAGAAACTGCGGGCATGAATGTCGGGCTTGTAAGGTAACTGTGGCCAGCCTGACAGAGTATGCAGATCACATCTCGAGCTCTACACACAAGCAACGAGTGGAAGCCTATGATCACCAGATATCGAAAGCAGACAAGGATGAAAACTACTTTGATAAAGAGATGGTGGAGCTCATTGAAAAACGGAAAAAAACTATCAGGTAAAACTTAATTGTCATGTACTTTATTGTTCAGGTTTTTTGAGACACCATGCATTTTTAGATGCATTTTTGGCCTTTTCTGTTAATTCTGTTAGTCAAACCATTGTGTATATCAATTCAGTTTTATTTGTATAGGCAAGGAAAAACTCCCTGAGATTAGGGGTTTTTTTGTGTGATTAGAAAGAAACCTTGAGAAAAAGTATAACAAAAACCATTACGCATAGTTATCTTGTATATTTACTTACAAATGTATGTTAAACATTTAGTTTTAATATTGCATAAAACATGCATTTTATTTTGCTTCTGGTCTATTTTAAACTAAACTGCTGGCTGGGGTCATGTATCAACAAGCCTAAAACAGTCTTCAATTCTCACCCACACTCAATCACTTCAGCTCTTTCCCTTCAGCCATTTTGGCCAACTACATTGTAAGCCAGCTCTGCCCGTAAATAGCCAAATATATATTCTTAAAGTTCTGATAAATTTTTATCTACAGTGTTCCCTCGCCACTTCGCACTTTAGTGCTTCGCAGGTCAGCAGCCACATTGTGGAACGGATTGTTGTTTCATGTTGATGCGCGAGTTGAGAAGGATCCCTGCATGTCAACCAAAGAGATGAGTAGACTCGGAGTACTGTACATACCACAGGCTTTCATAAAGGCGCGTGATTGGTTTCCGGTGTGACATCGACCAATAAGAGTATGAGTATATTACATATTTAAAGCATTCATGTACAGTACCCGTATACACAAAAATTCCTAGAGGCAAATACTACTTTGTGGTTTTACAGCTTTCGCGGAAGGTTCTGGTCAACATTAACCGCGAAAAATGAGGGATCACTGTACTTTAGTCTTAAAATCCAAATTAGAACATAGAAATTAAAAGTTGCTAAACAAAAAAGGTAGTACAGCTTGTTATTTGGATTCTGGAATTTAAAATGAAGTTTGATAAATTCAGCAAAAATACATGTTGCGAGTCTTACAGAGGAAGTGACACAAGTATTGTTTTGACTATCAGCTTGCATCTTGTCCCATGCAAAATTGTAGCCTTTTTATTTTTGATGATTCAAGTAATTTTTCGACATTAATAGAACATTGCATGCAACGTGTAGTTTTTGTTTATGGAATGCCAAAATATTTTTATTGGAGAAATTATGTTTTCAAAATTGATCATTTGCTAGGTTGTGCGCATTATCATGTCCTCTTATTGTTGCCTTACTTTAGAGAAGAGGAAGCAGCTTTGAGGAGGGCCAAAGAAGAACAAGAAACCGTAAAAAAATGGCAAGATACCAAAGAACATTGGAAGGATCATGGGCAGTGGCGTCACCAGGAAAGTAGTTCTTGGGGCCCTAGATTCACAAATTTTTCTCTATCATCTAGAAGTGGGCTGAATACCAACTTGCAAGAACCAAACAGGGGCCCAGTGTTTGGTTATGACAACTGGAATAGACATCAGATAAGGAGCGCCACTTGGCACGCAGAAGGGCCCCGTGACTTTCAAAGACGGGAATTTTTTGATGGACGAGGCAGAAGTTTGCACAGTAGAGGAAACTACTGGGGAAGAGGACCAGGCATGTTTGATGGCTGCCCTCCAAAGCAGATGAACAATTTTAGCTGGTTCAACACAGAAGGTAATAGAGGAAACTATGAAAGACAAAATGACTTAAATTGGCAACGCTCCAAACCTAATTTATGCACAGTACCATCTAAAATAAGTTGTACCCAGAAACAAAAACATAGTTCTGAGAGCCAGAACAAGATCTACCACAGACAGGAAGGTTGTGTAGAAAATGATTCTGGTAAGGGGAAATGTGACAAGGCCCATCGTTGGGCACCATATCCTCCAAATTCACTTGGAGATCATACATCTCAAATCGATGTCCAGCCTGCTTCTCATGTGATGAAACTGGACTCTGGGCTTAGTAACAAAAGAGCTTCAAATGCAAGTACTCAAGACGTGCAAGGACAGCCACAAACCGATGTGAGAAGCAGTTTTCTCAAACCCTGTAAAGCGCAGCAAAAATTTGAGAAAGAGTGCAAAAAACAGAACACCTACCCTAATAAGAGAAATGAAAGCAGTAGAAAAACACACAAACTAAGTAACACATCTTCACCGTTGTTGTCCTTGCCTTCACCTACTGAGAGACTTAAGAGGCCCACCAAGCATTCAGAAAATAATGTTGCTACTGACCCTGATTTAGCCACAAATCTTAACCGAACATCAAGTCAAGACTCTGTTACCTCTAAAGCTTCAAGTCATTGTAACACCAAATCCCCTCCAGCTGTTTCCACTGACCTAGAACAGGAACGTTTGCTTTCTGAAATGCTTCACAAAGCAAAGAAGAATCTGTTGCATAAACAATCCTCAGTAGAAAAGTCTGCCACAGAGGATGATGTCAAACATGCTGAGCTGTATGTTCAAGACTACAAGTTGATAGATGGTTCAAAGTTAAGCAGTCCAAGAAAACACAGAAAAAGTAAAACCCATTTGCACAATGAAGGAAACAAAGAATTGCATACCCTCAGAACTGAGTTTGTTGTGCATTCCGGCTGCTCAACAAAAGACATCACTGGGTCGTCTCTACAATCGCTGCAGGTCAGCACATCCACCATGGACCGGGAAGATGTGGAGAAGTGTGCAGAAATGGAGGAAGATCCTATTAGACATCGGGAAGTACAGGTTGAGCGCGAAGAGATCCCCGACAGCAAGAACTGCCTCACAACCAGCCTTACCACGGCTGAAGGCTCTGTGCCATCCTTGAAAAAGCTGGCTCTGCCTGCTAGTCTGAAGCGGGATTTAAATCGCCACATTGGTAGCAAAGGGAAAGGAATTGCTCATGAGCCCAACCTAAATATTGCACGGCGTTTTAGGAATGCAATTGGCTCACGTGAGAATGAGAAAGAAAATAGTCTGAAGCCCAGCCTGCGCCAGTTTATCAGCTCCTCTGCTTCCAGAAGAAATGTCAACTGGGACCAGGTATATCAGGAGGTCCATCGCAATAAACAGAGCAAGGGTTTGCCAAGGTAAAATTTGAGCTTTTCTTTGTTTGCATTAGACTGTTTTAATTACAAATGTGCAATACAAAGCAAAAACTGTGACTACTAGGAAACTGATGTTAACCATTTTTCCTTTGATTAGGTTTGGAATAGAAATGGTGCCCAATGAGTTTGAGGGTGCAAGCCACATGGAGAAGGATGTTCCTCTCAGCGAGGGATTCCAATGGGACTCAGTAGTTGACTTTAGCCCAGTGTCTGTATTTCCACGCAAACGCAGCATGTCAGAAAGCAGTGTGGTCACCCATGCTAGCACAGCATCCTGTTCTCTTATTAGACATGCAGAACCATCATCTGTCATGCACTCACAAGACACTGCCAAGCCAAAGCTTCCGGTTGATTCCAGTCCCATGGAGTTGGATTGTGATGGTCAGAGGGATAATAAGAGCATAGCTCATACCAATAGCCACCTAAAAGAAATGAACGTACAAAAACCTGTCCAGGGCATCGAGCCTGTGGATGGAGAGAGTAGTTGCATGTCAAACACTGAGCTAAATGGAGGGAAGAAGCGCAGAGCAGCAGGGGTAGGAGATTGCTTTTTTGAGCTTAAAGTATATGATCGATATATGATAAAATGTTGCACCCTATGTCTGCTCTAAAATATAATCTCCTTAGTAGTAACTCTATATTTTAATTGATTATTTTCAGGATGTAACATTCCCAGAAAATCAGAACTCTGAGAGAAAGAACAAGAGGCTAAAAATTAAGCCTAAGAAAGGCAAGTGTGCAATTATTTATTTGCAATATGACTTCCTGTTTCTCTACAACATACTAATGTGTTGGCTTACATTCACCTGTGTAGACCTCTCTCCATTGGATGAGTTGTTGGCTGTTTCTTTGCACGAGGAGGAATTAAACAATTCCCTGCAGGCAGTGGATAACAGTCTGATCCAGGCTCGAGCAGCCCTGCAGTCTGCCTATATGGAAGTACAGCGACTGCTAATGCTCAAGCAACAGGTAGGGGCTAATAAATGAACATGTTAATCAGTGATTATTTTTAAGAGAAATATTTTATTTACATACTCTAATTTATCATGTAATTTAATTGTAGGTAACCACAGATATGAGTTCCCTGAGGACCAAGCGTATTGAAATTCTACAAGGATTACAAGGTACCAATAAACTAGAATTGATTTAAAACTAGAAGAAAATTTTTTTTGAAAATTTGGCTAAGGGACCTTTTTTTTGCTTTATTTTAGGGGAATCTGATTCTCAAAAAGGAACAAGTAATGCAACCCTGCCCACTTCACCAATCCAGCCATTGCCCTCTTTGGCCTTGCCCGAACATGCGGTTAATCCCAGTAATCCAGCTTCTGCTACTGTCCTTTTATCATCGCCTGCCTCTAGCCCAACTGTTATTGCAATTAAAGAAGAGCGTTTGTCACCTGTATCTGTACGAGAGCCTACAAATAACGCACTCTCTGGTGCTCACAGTACCACACCAGAGAGATCAGCCGCTGCCACTGGTACTGATGTGAAACCTGTCAATTTAGGTAAAGGTTTATGTTCTTGAAAGAGCTGTGTTATTGCTGGTCAGCCCTCCAAACATAATATTTTCTCCCTACTGTTGGTTTCTACAGATTCCACTTTAAAGTGCAACCCTGATGCAAAACATAAACAGGGGACTAAAGAATGTTCCCAGGATCTCAAGTTACCTCTTTCCCCTGCCCATCAACTTCATCCTGCCTCTCAGGATCATACTTTTACCCAATCGTTAAACTCTGTCTCCCCAAAGTGCTCCTTGCCACACAACAGCCCAGAAGATAAATTTGGAAAACGTGTAAGAAAGCTAAAGAAGAAAAGGGTTCTGAGGAACGCTCAAGGAAACAAACAACCAGATGTCAGTGACTCAGAACTAGATGCTGGTGAACCCTCAAGGCCTATTCGCAAGCTACGTTCCCGCCGGCGCAGCAGTGGCATCTGCTCCACTCCCACTGCTGCTGCTGAAGAAAAACAAGAGAACATGGAGGGAAAAGGTGCACCAAATCAACCTCCAGAGATTGATGGACCAACACTGACTCCTGCTGGGAAGGAGACTCAAGACTCCGACTCCTCTGAGCTGGAGGTGGTGGAGCTCCCCCAGTCGGTACCAATGGACGTGGTTAATTTGGACTCCTCTGAGGCAGACGAGGGAGAGAAAAGACAAACCTCCAAGGAGTCTGCTACAGAAATGACACAAAGCCATAACCTTGCATGCAATGAGGTCACCTCTACCAGTGAAATTGACACCAGCATTGCACTTACAAGTTGTGACAGGCAAGACTGAATGAAAATTGTAGTATTTGTGTGTCGTGCATTATATTTCTGTAGGCAAAGCTCTAATATTCTTTCCGTTTAATTAATTTAATGAACACTGTATTAAACCTTATGGGTTTTATGTTTGTCTTTGTCTTTTTGACATCTGCAGTGCAAAATATATGACCCTGGCCATCATAAAGGAGTCCAAAGCGTCTTCTGGTAGGTATTGCAAGTTTCACTGTAATTATCATTGTATAGATTAGCAATATAGTGTTAATTGATCAAACAATTTTGGTCTTTGCTTTTTAAGCGTAACTGAATACACAAACCATGGCAATCTAAGGAAGAGCAATGGGGTTGGCAGAACCTAAATTAGAATGATAATGCTGAAAATAGTTTCCCTAAAGTCCCTAAATTACTTTCTAAGGGCAAGTTATTTTTGGAGCTGGGTTGGTTTGGGGCACCAACTGGTTTCTCAGAGCAGCTGTTGTGATCACAGCCCATAATAATCTGCAGTCACACAGAATAACAAACATTGTTTCAGATTTTAGTGGCTTATGTTTTTAAAATTGGGTTACAGTCTAAATAAAATATGTAGGTTGTTTTGTGCATTAAGGTTGAATTTATAATGATCAATTTGTCCATTTAGGAAAAAGCTTTGTTTGTTTCCAAACAACATCCTCATTGATTTATTCTGTGTCTGTGTACTTTACCAGAGGCATCAACAGATGTTGGGGAAGAGGACATGCCAACTGAGGGCTCATTTGAGGGCCATCAGGAGGCAGTGAATGGAATGCAGATCCATGATGGCCTGCTGTATACATGCTCAGGTGATCGCACCATACGAGCATTCAACCTAGTGGTGAGCCCAAAACATATACATTCATTTTTCCTTTACATACATCACAATATAATGTTCTACAATTTAGCCTTTTTTTTTAAATTCCTACTAGTTCGCTCGGTTTCTCTGAGTTTAATAGCTCACTGTATTCTGTTGCTCTAGAGTCGTAAGTGTGTGGCAGTGTTTGATGGGCACAGCAGTAAGGTAAACTGCTTGGTGGTGTCATCAGGGCCTGGTTTATCAAAGCGACTCTATTCTGGATCTAGTGACCAAACTATCCGATGTTATAACATCAAGGTACGTCTCTCTATTTCTGGGCATTTACGCCTGTAATTAGCATTTTGAAATGGTGACCGTTTGTTATTAGCTAAAACAAATATTAAGAAACATAATTTTATTTGCAATTTTGGTAATGTTATAACATTTACACAAGGTTCTTTTAGGATGTAACTAAAATAAAGTTTTAAAATTTGGGTGCTTTTCTCAGAACCAAGAGTGTGTGCATCAGCTTAGCCTTCCTGATCGCGTGCTTTGTCTTCATAATCGTTGGAAAGTGCTCTATGTGGGGCTGGGTAATGGCTCAGTGGTCACCTTTAGCCTTAAGGTAAGCCTAATTAACATTGGCCAGCCAAGAGGACATTTCTAACATCATCTTATACGGGGTGTGCTATTTTTTTTAAATCTGGTTTTGCAGAACAACAAACAGCTAGATGTATTTGAATGCCATGGGCCACGGGCAGTGAGCTGCTTGGCTACGGCACAGGAGGGAGCCCGGCGCATTTTACTTGTTGGCTCGTATGACTCTACCATCAGTGTAAGAGATGCCAAGAGTGGCCTTCTGCTGCGTACCCTGAGGGGGCACACTAAAACGGTCCTCTGCATGAAGGTGAGTTTTTTATGTTAACAGTTAACATCAAACTAGTTTACGTTCTAGTAATTTTTTTTTTTTTTTTTTGCGCTTACATTTTTTAAATATGTGCATTCTACCCGCTTTTGTTTAACTATATGCTCATCAACATGAGGCTTACTCAGTTAGTTACATTCTACATCCTTTAGGTGGTGAATGATCTTGTTTTCAGTGGATCTAGTGACCAGTCTGTCCATGCACATAATATACATGTCAGTATTATGTTCCCCTACTTTTACTATTTGCATTTGTTTCCATATTTATTTTACATTTGTCCTAATCACTGATTTATATTTCTATAATTTTTTTTAGACAGGAGCACTTGTACGAGTCTATAAAGGCCATAATCATGCTGTCACTGTTGTGGCCATACTAGGGAAGGTGATGGTCACAGCATGCCTTGACAAGCTGGTTCGTGTGTGTGAGCTTCAGGTAAAAATGATAACAATTTAATCATTTATAATAATTATAAATAAAAGTTCAACTTTTAATTAGATATTTCATTTAAAGATGAGTTTGTATATTGTTTGTGTGGTTGTCAGTCTCAAAGCAGATTACAGGTATATGGAGGAAATTCAGACATGGTGATGTGTATGCTTATCCACAAGAGCATGGTCAGTATCACAGAATAACATTGTTTAATCTTTACAAAGCTCTACTTTGCTTCTACACATTTTACTTACTGATCGATTTAGTGTGAATATGTGGATAGTATCCTGGCACTTTTTAATCAGTGTTCAATTTTGTTTTTCGTATTATAAAAATTTTTCTTAGCTGAATTATTTCTTGTCCTGTTAGATTTATACGGGTTGTTATAATGGGAGTTTACAGGCTGTCCGACTGAACCTACTTCAGAACTACTGCTGCTGGGTAAGAGACACAACATGCAGCTATTATTTGTTCGGCTGGTTTATGGTGTTGAAATTTGATATGTGCTGTTGTGTTTTTCTGGCAGTGGCATGGATGCTCACTTGTGTTTGGTATAATGGAGCACCTACAGCAGCACTTGTTAAACGACCACACCAGCCACACGCAGCAGACGCTAAAGTGCCGCTGGAGAAACTGTGACTCCTTCTTTAACTCCCGTATCGGATCCATACAGGTGGGGTGGGTGGTTGGGGGGGGGGGGGGGGGTTTTTACAGGGGGGTTACAGCTTTTCTTTAAAATGTCATTGCATTATTTTTTAAGAATTCTTAAGCAAATAAATAAATGACAATCCCACATTTTAATCCTCTTATTTTCCTCATCTTTCTAGGCTGTGCAAGCTCACATGCAGAAACATGCAGAGGAGGACAGTAAATTGGAGTCTTAAGGGGTCCTTAAAAGGCCTTCCTAGACAATCCAACTTACCTCCCCGTCTCCCATATTGGGAAGATCTCATTTACCTCTCAGGGCAGGAGCTCTGTCTTTGTGTAGTCATTTTTGCTTAATCAGATACCAACAGCTATTATTTTCGAAGGAGTGGACTATCTACTATGACTGTTCTAAATGTCATGTTGGAATACTGCTGATTTATAGGATTTTATGTGATATTCATGTAGGAAACTGTAATCAACTGTAATTAGCAGACAGTATAGTCTCTATCAGCATATTCTGAAAGATTAATACCAATCGCCTATTGTTGCTGTCTTTTTACTACTTATGTCGTGGAGGCTTTTGCCATCCAAAGGTTTTTCTTTTTCATTTTTCGGCTTGTAAAAGTCCATCCTTTTAAGTGTTACTGTTGGTATCCTGATCATGCTATTCAATCATTTCTTTACTAATCTGTATAAAGATTTACTACAGTTAAAGATACCAGATGTACAGCTAATGGATAATGCATACAGTTACCCGATTATACGCCACCATATTATCAGCTCTCTGGTGTAATGACCAAATAAGGACTAAGTATTAAATTAATCTGCGCCGGGGAGGAAACTACCTGTCATTTTGTTAGGACAGGCCAGTAGAGTTGATGCTGCTGCCCCCAGCTGGCTACACACTTTATTAAGTTTGTTTATTAAGTTGTATGGCGTAGGTTCGAGAATGGTTTTTCCTTTTGAGTGTTTTGAGGTTTAATAGTATGGTATTCCTGTTGTCTTGAGCAACCAAAAAAATTTTTTGTTTTTTTATTTTTGGTTTTAAACAAGGAGTGTTTCAGAATTTCAGCTCACCGAAAGAAATTTACTCTTCCATGTTGTGGCAAATTTTCTGAAAAGGGTGGTAATATTTTTAAATTTAGTTTTCTTTATCATGTGCCTCTCTCTCTCTCTCTCCCCCTCCCTCCCTCCCTCCCTCCCTATCTTTCTACATAGGTTTTTTTTTGTTTTTGTTTTTTTTTACTCTTCACGTATTTGTGTTGCTCTCAAAAGTTAAGACGCAGTTGAAGGACTGCTGTTTTGCTGTAACAGAAAGAGTGCTGTTTAAGAAAATGTTTGCTGTGATCGTGACAGAGTCCTAAACATGACTGTTGCTGTGTAGAACCCATTGAAAGGTGTGCGTGTGTGCGTGTGTGAAACCTGTGCGAGAAAGCGAGTATATGCCCAAGCCCATACAGTGCAGTATTCCTGGTTTGCATTTTTAGTTAAGAGACTTTCATATGGGCTCTGTCTTTTTGTGATTTCAATACATTTTACAACTATTGAAGCGTATTTGTGTGGTGGTGTATGTAGTCCTTCATAAACTGAATACTTTCGACTGAAGAGGTGTGCTAGTGTGAGTTGTGTTTATTGCAAGTTGTTGAAGCGGTTAATTGATTTATGGAGTGTAGAGCTCCAGATCTTTATCATGCCATAGAACTCAAAACCACATTTAGTAAGAATTTACAGCCAGTGGTGTACATTTTGGCAATTTCTAAACGTTTTAAAATCAGAACTATGGTCTAACTTAAAGTCTGTGCCATAGTAAGCTACATTTTAACTCCCCAACCTACTCACTGAAGAGTTTCTTCATTATGACTGAACATTTGGTTTGTTGCATTTACCGTAGGTTTCTTTCTTCTTCTTCTTTTTTTGAGAGAGAAGTGTGTAGCCTTGGGGGACAGTTTGTCAATCTGTTCTCTGGTCTTTCCAAAGTTAGTTTGTTTTTGTTTGTTCCTTTTCACATTGTTATATTAAATACATTTCCAATTTTATCACCCTGGTCTTCTGTGTATTCATGTTTTAAAACAGGTAAAAGAGAGGAAAACAATAAACCAAGAACTGCAATCATTTATTTGATTTAGGAATTTAAAACACTTTGAAATATACCCTTGTGACCAAACCTCAAATATATATTAAATGCCGAATGAAATTTAATCTTTACATTTGCTGTGTAAATAAACACCGAACACATTTTAACTACATTAGGAGTTCTGTTCTAACTATTCTATTTTTTTTTTCCACCAGACAGCTAAGTAACTATTGCATGGAAACAACACAAAGGAATCTAACCGAAACAAATGTAAAGTGTGTGTGTGTGTGTGTGTGTGTGTGTGTGTGTGTGTGTGTGTGTGTGTGTGTGTGTGAGCATTAATTCAAGTTTATGGATTTAGTTAACAAGTTGATAAAAGATAAGTACAAAGCAAAAAATCTGAGGTACTGTATCGTGACAGGAAGCAAGAGGTTTCCGCTGTGGGTATATTGCTTAAAATAGATAAGAAGACAAGTTTGAAGAAAATGAAAGCAGTATAAACAGTAGCAAAAGTTGGTCTGTCACCTTGAAGACTGCGGTAACGTAATATTAGTAATATACGAGTTAAAAGAATACTCGAGTGATATATATATATATATATTGTCATTATGTACGTGAAGGATCAGCCTCAGAACTTCATTCAGGAGACAGTAGTACTTTTGAAACCTTTTACCTAGTTTATAACCTGCTTTCAATCCATTGTAGAGACAATGACATTGTCAATCAACACCTGACTGCCATAACCACAAACCCAGAACATTTTCTGGAATGTGGAATGATCGTAAAGTAATAACCTTTTAGTAATGAACCTTTTAGGTCAAAAGTGTTACCCATAGTGTCTGAATACAAACATACACAGATTAAGATTAACACACTGAGATTGAGGTGAAAGGCTGTTGGTTCTGTTTCTCTTTTTGGAGTTCAGCTGGTTCCTGACAGTGTTTAGGCATAAAGAGTCAACTGAAGCCACTGTAAAAAAAAAAAATCAATCGGTCAAAAAACAGTCAAACATTTATTCATTCCGCTTATTCACTAATTCGGGGTCACGGGGGTCTGCTAGAGCGCATCTAAGTGTACATAGAGCAAGAGGCAGGGGTACACCCTGCCCCAACAGTCAGATCATTTGAACAGAATAGTCCAATCGCATATCTACAAAAAATATTAGTGTTATTATAACTAATAAAGATGTAGTTGGTGCCTGTTGGACTATATGTCCTCATCTTAATTGTGGCTAAGGAACATCAATCAACAAACTATCCTTTTTCAAGCTACCAATTGTGTTGTATACCTCTAGTATGGACAGCCTAATGGTGCCTTCTCCATCCTGATCAAAAGCCTGGAATGCTCCTGTAAAGAAGTAGAAACGTCATAATTAACCTAGTACAAATATGGTGAATGTCACTGTATAAGCAAACCACTTACTATACATTGCCTCCAAGCGCACAAGACAGCTGACAAAGCTGTCAAAGTCAACGATCATATTCTCGTTGGCATAACGTGTACTGATGATGTTGTACAGCAGGTTGTTAAGATGGCACCCTGAGTGACACATAACATAGATGACTGCACAGTGACGAGTCTGTTAGAGTGAATTCAGATTTTTAAAGCAACAAGTTTTATTTTTCAGAAATAAAAAATGTTGCTACAATTTACTGAAATATAAAATCATTTTATAACATACCAGCATCATTAATTGCACTCCTCATCTCATAGCTGCTGATGAAGCCTGTCTGCTCAGCTTCATAGTGCTTAAAGATTTCCTGCAAAAGTAACGTATGTCATTCTGTGCACTAGATACAGGAATGATTTAAAGCATAGGAAAAAAGAAGATCCTAAATCCCAAACCTGCCACTTTTTGATCTTAATCCACAACAGTTTAAACTCATGTAGATTAAGTCTACCAGTTCCATCCATCTAAACATCATAGTTAAGATTAATATAGAAATTTTAAGCAATTGGTAAAGATAATTTAAGATAACACTCCTCTTTAGAGGTTCTAGTCTAGCACCTTAAATTGTTCATTGGTTTATTCATTGGTACTGCAACCAAAGTAAAATGTTGACTTAAAGAGAAACACCTTATCTCAGCAAGTGTGTCATCTATAAACTATGCCACAAAAATTGAAAGGACTGACAATTAGGAGACCCTGACTCCCAAACACTGACTCCCAAGATGGCAATGCCCCTGTGCACAAAACTGCTGTGTGGCATAAACATATCTAGTGTGTTATGATTGGAATGGATAAATAAAATGGCCTTTTCCATACTAAAAAAAAATTGGGAGACAATAAAACAACAACTGCACCCCAGATCTCCTCACTCACTAGACATTAGATCTTGATCTTACTAATGCTCTTTTGAATAAGTGAGAAAATTTACCTAAAATGTACCAAGAATATCAAAGTGAACTGTGGGCAGCAGATCCCTTTCCTATCCAGCATTGAAGCTCTGTAATAATTTACCTAACACTCTTTATCAAGGCAGAAACACATAAACTAGATTAAAGACCTATATTTCTAATTACGCTTACTCATACCACACACATGTCCAGTATCTAAATTTATTATGCAGTATTAATCCCAACAACTGAAACCAGGAAGACTTCCAATACATGTTAATGTACGTTCTTTCCTATTCTAAGATCACAGATACCACCAGATTCAGTGTGTAGTCAACCCACTTAGAGCTGTGATGATCTTGTCTTCTTTACAACCACCTGGACAAAGATTACAAAAACTTTGCTGACACATGGAAAAATCTCTGGTTTGTCTGGTCAGATAAGTAATTACCCTCAGCTGAGTCGGGCAAAGGTTCATTCATTCATTCATCTTCTAACTTAGCTGTATTCCCTAAATTGAGGTCACATGGATCTGCTGAAGCTTATCCCAGTGCAAAGCGGGTGAGAGGCAGGGGTACATCCTGGACAAGTCACCAGCCTATCGCTGGCCACGGTTTTTTTCTCTAATTTGTCATAGAAGGGGTACTTGCATCTGTTGCGTCTGGCTTGCTCAATTGAGAACTCTTGGATTACAGATATTATTTTTGATGTCTTATTTGATTTGGTCACAATCTCTAATGTTAAAAAAGTTCTATAAAGGTGACTTTTCTGAAGAGTAAAATTCTTATTGAAGGAATAAGAGTGAAAACATATCTGAAATAAAACATTCAAAAAAACATATTCATATGATGACCCAAAGTTTAGTCACTCATTAATCAAACACTAAACATTCCATGTGCCCCTGAAGGATACATCCATGAAGGCGATCATACTACGGCAACTCTCTAGACTGAAGCATTCATCATTTATGTTCCTGTCTGTGAAAGTGGAAGAATGCATGAAATTATATTGTATTACATGTTATTTATATAAAAAAAATAAATAAATAAAAATGAATTTAAAAATATATATTATTATAACAATAATAGTAATATTAATCGTGATATGAATAATAACAATAATAATAATAATCATCATCATCATATACGCACATTCAGCCAACGCCCTGTTTAAGACATTTTGTAGATGGCTAGCTGAGATCTCCATTTCCTGTAATCAGAGGGAACTCAATCACTAATTGCTGACAGATTAAGTGCTAGTATAAAACGTCAGGCTTAAAAGGACACAATGTTTGTAGTCATTGTCATCTAACTTGCTTATTCCCTATTTCATGTGGAAGTCACTGGGGTCTGTTGGAGCCCATCCAAGCTAACATAGGGTGAGAGGAAGGGGTACACCCTGGATACCAGTCCATCACAGGGCCACACATACTCATTTACTTCTAAGGGCAATTTCGAATCATCAATCAACCTAATGTTTTTGGACTGTGGGAGAAAACCGGAGTTTGTGGAGGAAACCCACACAAGCACAGAGGGAACGTGTAAACTCTCTTTGATTCCAGAAAGACCTCTGGTCCTGGAATAAAACAGTTACAGTGACAGTTAGGTATTTGCCAGACTTACATTTGGTCTCTTTTTACAGAAAGAGCAATTGTGGGTTAAGGGCCTTGCTCAAGGGCCCACAGTGGTTGCTTTGTGGAGGTGGGAATCGAACCCCAGTCTTTCTGTTATTAGTCCAAGACCTTAACCACTAGACTACCACTACTTTACAAATCCAGATTGTGAGGCGACCGTGCTAACCCTTACGCCACCGCACCGCCCAAGAAGTATTTCAATAATAATTGTCTTGGTTAGTTCCAATCTATGCAGAATGTTCAGTGGCTCCCTAATACTCACATTCCTGACTATCTGCTGAAAAATGGTGCGTAACTGCTGCTCCTCCTCAGTCTCCTCCCCTGCTGATGCTGGTACTGGCTAGGATATCAATCATATTTAAGCAGAAATATTAGCACAGACAAGACCCGTTAAATTTTAACAGGCATAAAACATACAATAATGTCATGCTATTAAAGGAACACTGTTCGGTTACTGACTCTTTATTTAAGTAACAAGACATGCAGTGAAATAAGATAAAAATAAAAACTTTCTGTTAAAGTTTTTGTTTTAGTCTCATAGCTGATATTTAAGATATTAAAGAACAAAACAGAAAAGTCATTAGTAAAAACTGTCACATGACACTCACCACGGGATGGTCCGCCGCAATTCTGCTCTCGATCTCCCTGAACAGTAATGATACAGAAAGTGGTCAATTATAAAATTAATTAATTAATAAATACTACTTAAATAACCAAACACAGCTAAATTAATTGCCTCTTTACCCCCACACATTCATTAAGTTAACATTTATTTAGTTTTTAGTGTTTTTCCTCTGTTCAGTGCATCCAAATAACTTAATCTTAAATGACTCCATCCATTCATTCATTCATTCATTCATTCATTCATTCATTCATTCATTCATTCATTCATCTTCTAACCCTTGTTCGGATTCATGGGTGTTTGCTGGAGCCTATCCCAGATCCCACTCAAGAAGTGTGGGACAAAACAAGAATGTCCCGAGTTTGATTCCCGGGCTGGTGATGTTCTACCCGTGCTTGTGTGGGTTTCCTACATTAAGTTGATTGGTGATTCTAAACTGTCCATAGGAGTGAATGTGTGGCCCTGTGATGGACTGGTGAACTGCCCAGGGTGTACTAATGCATCTCGCTCTATATGTATTGGGATAGGCTCCCGTGACCCCGAATTAGGAAATAAGCAGGTAAGAAGATAAATGAATGAATGAATGAATGAATGAATGAATGAATGAATGAATAAATGAATGAATGAATGAATGAATGAATGAATGAATGAATGAATGAATTTTAAAACAACTTTAGAAATGTTATAATGGTTGATCTCACATAGCTGCCTTTGTTACTCACTCAGAGACATTCTTCTTTTCGGAGAAGACACGAAGGAGAAACTCGCCCTCCTGGTGGGGCTCATAAGTGGAAGGCACAATGACATATTCCCCAGGGCTCAGCTTGAAGCGTTGAGTCACCTCCCGCAAGTTAATGTAAGCCTTGCTCCGGGCCTTGGATGGGTTTAGCAGGAAGAATTCCTTCTGCATGTGCTGATTGTTACCCTGCATCTGACATACGGATGTGACAGTGTTAAAGTATGCTTCAGAATCAGTCAGAACCGTGTAATGTGCTTATAAGACACACACCTTTGGTGAAAGGATTTTGTTTCAGGTTAAAATGCTAAGAGCATGCACATAGTAATGTAAACAATAATAATACTTATTATTTAGCCTATTAGCCTATTTAGCCTATTTTTTTCCTCCCGGGCTGCTCCCTTTACAGGTCGCCACAGTGTATCACCTCTGTGATCTGCACATACTACTTGGTGTATTTTTACGCTGGATGCCCTTCCCACTTCTCCGGGCTTGGGACCGGCACTAAAGATGCACTGGCTTGTGCCACCCTAATGGCTGGGTTTTTAGGGACAATTTAGATTCACCAATTCACCATGCTTTTGGACTGTGGGAGGAAACCAGAGTACCCAGAGGAAACCCATACAAGCGCAGGAGAGAACATGCAAACTCCACATAGAAAGATCCCTGACCCAGGAATCGAACCTCAGACCTTCTTGTTGTGAGGCGACAGTGCTAACCACTATGCCACCACACCGCCCATTACTATTTAGTCAATACTGAAGAGAAAAGTTAGCGATCCAAGCTGTTCTCTTCATCATGTTTTTCCTACCTCTTTTGGTACCTATGAAGAAAAGATAATATAATATCACTGAAAAGACAGGATGCAGTTGCTAGTACATGAAATATTACTAAGATGTTCAAAATTACTATAAGATTTTGTTTGCCACTCTTAAAAGTTTTATCTTTCCCTCTGAATGATGCTCTACTATAATAAAGTACTCTATTATGAAATCTATAGCTATTTGAACTTTACTAGCATGATCTTATAAGAAGCACCTCATAGACAGAAAATCCAATAGTAAATAAATTGCCGCCCAATTTGCGTTCTTTTCTTCTGTTTTTCTGCATGAGTGCCACTACAAAGGTGCAGGCCACCTCGCTGTTGTCCTGGTCATCATCCTGCTCAATTAGACGAAGACGGTACTGTGGGTTTGTCCAAAAGGTGTCTATACAGATTGACAAAAGGTTTTTGTAGTTAAAATAAAAAGTATAATAATTTATTTATATATTTGGATTTTTTTTTTAATTATTTTTAATTACTCATGGTGAGTAATGTGATTTTAGTTATATCTACTGCATAAAGGGTACAAGGTACTAGGACTTTTCTCTTAGATTGTGGATCAACTTCCTTACCCACATAATTCTTGCAGCCTCCAGCAGAGCAGCCTTTTACCCAACAGCCCTCGTTCACAGTCACCGTCCATTTGTGTAGTTGATCATCGTCCAGTGCATCAGGGGTCAGGTTGCAGATTTCTATCCTGGTGTAATTCTTCATGAAATCATTAAAGGACATCCTATACAATATGTGAATAAAAACCCTTCGCTTTAAACACCACCATCTTTTCTCAAATAATTCTCTACTCTCTTAACTGCGTCTATTGTTTGCCCAGAATTCAAACAGTACTCACCAGAACTCCCCATCTTCTGCATTCTGTTGATGCAGTTTATCTTTGTCATCCTTGGAGATCGTTTCCCACTCCTTTGAGCTAGATGCCAGCAGAAATGACATAGTTAGTCATATTACCTGGTCACTGTTGAGACTGAGTAATTGAGAGAACTTACTTATCACTCCAAGGTCCGTTCCACTCCACCTGACCCCATGGATTACGGAGGCGCACCAGACGCACTTTAGATTCTTTATTTATACTCTGTTTACACTAGAACCACATTTAGAATTGATGCAAACAGCTTTGGTCACACTGGCACTCATTAGACATTCCTATAACAAACCTTAGTTTGTTTAGTTAAAATTGTATTATTATTTATTTATTTGTACCTCATCCACAGCAGTTATGGAGTAGGCATGACCTTTCACCAATCCTGTAGCAGTGCGAGTCTCCAAGCGGGCTGGGACCAAGATCTGGGAGAAAATATCAACAATGTCCTGCTATTACCAGGCTGTAAGTTACTGGTTTTCTTAGGATCAATTACAAATTTTTATTATTCTTGAAAAATCCTGCTAAACAACCACATCAACCAAAATGTCAGTTTTAATTTTGTCTTAAATTCATATTTTGTACACATATAATAAATGCACTATTATAAGTTCTATATAAAAAATTACAAAAAAAAATTATTTTTAAAATCTATTATAAAAAAAAAACTATAAAGAAATGAACTGTGGTTATATATTGTGCATAATTGTGTAATTCTAACCTTTTTGTCCACTGTCTTAAAACATTTAAATCAGTATATGTTTCTAATTGGTGCAGCTTACATCAATAGAGCAGCCCATGAGAGATCCACGCTCCAATGCCTTCTTCATAATCTTATATAGTTCCTTGGGTGCCTCCTTTATTTCATAGAACTCGGTTACTCCTCCAGTGAAGTCTTCCATCCCCTCGGCAGTATTTCCACCTTTCAGAGCTTCATAAGAACCGTGCAGTCTGAATGAGTATACACACAAAATAAGCTACGAGCACAAGTTGTTGTTTCCACCTTCAGACAATTTAAATAAACATTAAAAGAGTGAGAGTCTTACTTAGCATATGCTTTTTCAAGAAGAGCACTCCAAAATTCATTCCTCTCAGCAGACTTGGTGAACACTAGCTGGTTATTAATGGTAGGGATCTGATCATCAACAACAACATCCAACCAGTCGCCATAACGCCAGAACTGTTATAATAATAAAAAAAGATGTTAGAAATGCTAATAATACCAAAAAAAAGAATGAAGATACCAACTTTACATACGAGTACAAACCTGGAAATGAAAGATTCCTGCATAACTATCAGAGAAGCTCTGATCTTGAGGAACAACCCGATACAAGAGCTTATCATTCAGAGTAAGACTAGCAATGGCAGCCAACAGCCAGCAGTCTCCTATGGAGGGCAGAGATATAACTATAATATTCATTCATTCATTCATTCATTCATTCATTCATTCATTCATTCATTCATCACTTTGTATAGAGAATGAGAAGTGCCCCAGCCAGATTCCCTTTCAGTAGTGTAGAAACAATATCAAATAAAAAAACACTATGGCACTGGGGACTCACAGGCTCATTTCTAAGTTTTCTGTACCGTATATAAGCAATTAGATAAAACGAATCTTACCCAAATCACCTTGACAAATGTCTGTTCTGCTCGCACCTCCAACAACAAACTGTGGATTATTACAAATATCCTGCAAGACATTTGAGTGCTACAGATTTAATGAAACAGCAGCTGTTACTGTCATTGTAAACTGCATTGTACCAATGCACTGATATTAATTAATGTTTTATTCATTTTAATCTAATGTATAAATATTTCCTTGTTGAATTTCTACATCAATGACAAATGTATCATTTCCAAGCTGTTCTGCCATGTGATTATAATATACTTTAGTAATACAGTAGTAAGATGGTGCCAAGTCTTCATTATTCTCAACATTAAAAACATTAAAACGTTAAACAGCATTAGAAACATATTATACTTTACATCGTATGTTCTTTTGTGCTATTAGAAAAATGACACAAGTAAAGTATGGTTCTTCATTTGAGCCTTGAGAACGTCCCTTTTCAGTCTTACCTTGGGTCTTTTCCATACAATGTTCTTAACCTTGTTGGATTTTTGGCCCAGTTCTTTGTAACCAAGAGACTCTACAGTTGCTGGAAATGTTTCATCCTCAAATAACACCTTTTTCTGAAGGCAATCCTGTTTCAAAATTTGAAAGTCCTGGCCACTAAATCGAACAGGTTTGTTCAAAGATCCTTCTCCATCCTTTCTCTCTCGCTCCCGTATTAACCGGTCACAAAAAAAGCCTGATGGTGTGTAGGGCATCTTGTCTCACTAAGGTGTTTTTTTTTTGTGTTGGCAAACAACTTTTAGGGTTTGGAAGCCTTAAATCTCTGGCATAAATCCAATGCACTGCCTTTTGATTGGCTGTGCTCCTAAGTGACGCCAACTTTATGGGTTTTTAAAAAAATGGTCAGAGGTCAAGCAAAATACGTGTATCATGCATACGTTGATGCAGATGCATAGGTAAAGGTTTTTTTGTACATTGGCTGGACAACAATGTGCTTTGGTGCTTTTATGCCAACATTATGCGGAAATACAAAGATAAGAGGAGCTGCAAGGGTAGCGATGGGGATGGCCTGCCTCAGCAGAAGCATTCATGCACACTAAACCCGTTCTCAATGCAGCTCAACATTGAGCAGTCTCAGCATTACTAAAGTATAGAAGTCCTCCCCATCTACCACATACACCACATTACATCCATCACCATGCCGAAGCAAACTCATTCCAAGGCTCACATAAGTTCGATCAAATACTAATTATAAACGGATTGCATTCTTCAAATGTTTTCTAGCATAATTATATCAATGTGAATTTTAACTGAATCTCTGATGTTAGTTGTTTGTATTTTGTGTGTGTTTGTGTGTGTGTACAGCCATTAACTTTAACAACAATTACATTTACTTAAATATAACTATAAATTCATTTTAAAAAAACCCCTTCAATTTAAATGTGCTGGAACACCATTTATATATATATATATATCTCAAAAGGAGTTTTTAATAGAATCCTTGGTATTATTTAATTGTACAAACCATTTAACGGAATATGACATCAGGCTTTTAATCATTGTATTGTCTCCTATGCAACTTTGATCCTCCTCAATTTTGTTTGTACTTTCTGTGTTATATCATGTTTATTTCAAGCAGTTACATGCAAATCAAACCATTTTAATAAAAAAAATACTTAATAAGATGTATCAATTTGACCTAAGTAATGTTAATGGTATACGAACATGGTAACATTGTTATTTGTATATGTGTATTCATACCTCCTTAAACAACTATTATTTTAACCTCCTTTATAATATAGAAGAATTAAAGGCACATCAGTTCATTTGACTTCATAACTTTATTTAATGTAAAATGGCTGTCAGTTTTGTTTCCAAATCATATATAAATCATAGCTTTAAAATGCAAAGCTTTATAGCCAAACTTTAATTTAAAAGGAAAGTAAATAAATCAGACAGTTTTCAATTCCCATCTCATTTCCATTCAGAAATGATTGACACTTACACTGACAGCAAACATTTACGGAATCTTTATCCATCGGGCAGTTGAGACTTTGCTCAGTAGACCCACCAGTGATGCTGGGAATAAAACCCACAATCTTCTCATCAGCAGTGACTGCTGAGTTACCACTTACCAACAATTATTATTATTATTATTATTATTATGCAATTCCCAATTACATAAACAAAAACTTATTTCTTAATAAAATCTTCATTGTTTTCTTTCTAGTGATTAATAATGTATCCACAGTATATCCTGTTAAAAGCTGATTTCCCAGTCCGTGTGTATCTCCAGGTCCAGACCAGTCAGTGTCAACAATGCCTGCGTTGACTGATATTGAAACATGACTGCGGTTTTCCCTGCATCTGGATTCAAAATAATAGAAGGACTAGATTAGCACAGAATGAAAAACAAAATGCTAAATTAAAGTACTATTGCTTTATAAGTTAAATAAAAATGTTTAATATTCTAACTAAAAGCTATAAAACAAGTCTTAGGATGAATATTATTACTAACAACACAATGATATGTCTCACTTGACTTTAGAGTAGGTTTCCGCTTGATATTTTTCTGACCCAGAATCACCACAGACTCCAGTTTACCACCAGAGTTAAACAGCGCTCCTTTACCTGCACAGCTGCATTGTCATTACAGCAGAGGTATATAACATTTTGCTGAGATTTGCTGTAATGGCAACTGATCAAAACACACACACACACACACACACACACACACACACACACACACACACACACACACACACACACACACACACA
>JAOTRA010000002.1:6933329-6949022 GCA_026260255.1 Pseudolaguvia tuberculata | reverse complement strand
AACATGCAAACTCCACACAGAAAGATCCCGGCCTGGGATTCGAACCCGGGACCTTCTTGTTGTGAGGCGACTGTGCTGTCCACTAAGCCACCACGCCGCCGAAAGAGGGGCAGTTATGTGTTAAATCAATAATGCGTTATTAAACCCTGTTTACTTTCTCAGGTAAGGACCATGTGTGCCGTTTTGTAGGATGCGGTCGTAATGACCGATTCAACTATGTTGTCATGGAGTTGCAGGTAAGGGTTTACGTGGATACATAGAAAATTAAAGATGCAACAATTTGTTTTCAGGGTAGTAAACATTGTCTTTCCTGAGGCAACAATATTTATAATAATCATTGACTTAGCAAATATATAATGTGCTTTAAAAGCATTAAAACTTAAAAATCCATGGCAGGAAGTGGATTACAATCTTTGCGTGGCTTTCTATGTCGCTTCAGGGTTGTAATTTGGCCGACTTGAGAAGAAGTACAAACCGTGGGACATTTACTGTGAGTACCATGATCAGACTCGGCCGGCAGATACTGAAGGCTATCGAGAGTATCCACTCGGTTGGCTTTCTGCACCGCGATATCAAACCAGTAAGCACAGCACAGCTCCTCACACACTTGTCAGTCTGTAATACTGGATTTGTCAGTATTGATCATTAAAACCAAAACCTATATTTAAAAGTGTAAGGTAAATAGGTTTGATTAAAAGTTTTTAAATTATTTTTAAGGATTCTTATATATTTTGCAGTCTAACTTTTCCATGGGACGTTTCCCCTCCACGCGTCGGATCTGCTACATGCTGGATTTTGGTTTAGCACGTCAATTCACAACTTCTTCCCAGGAAGTCAGACCGGTCAGACTTTTACTGTTTTTTTAACAGTGTTTTTGCTTCATCTATTTTTTTAATTATATTAACTATTGTTATGTTTAGTATAAATCATTTAATGTAATATTCTATTAAACACAACTTTCTTTTCTTCTTTATTCATATAGCCTCGACGTCTGGCAGGGTTCAGGGGCACGGTACGTTATGCCTCAGTCAACGCTCACAAGAATAAGGTGCATATCCAGTCTTTGCTCTTTTAACTCTCTGTTTTTAACTTATTAATATGTTGTGAAAGGGTGGCGCGGTGCAGTAGTGGTTAGCAAGGTCACCTAACAACAAGAAGGTCCCGGGTTCAAATTTCTTTGTGGAGTTTGCATGTTCTCCCGGGTTTTCTCTGAGTACTCCGCTTTCCTCCTGCAGTCCAAAAACATGTACATTAGGTTGATTGGTGAGTCCGAATTGTCCGAATTAGAAGAATGAATGAATGAATGAATGAATGAATGAATGAATGAATGAATGAATTAATTAATTAATTAATTAATATGATAAAGGTTGATACATTTATACTTCTTACACTGCTTGTTTCCCTCACATTTCACAAGGAATTAATTCTTTTAAACTTTTTGTCATGTTATGCTCAATTGCATTGTTACTATTACAGGAAATGGGCAGACATGATGACTTGTGGTCTCTTTTCTACATGTTGGTGGAGTTTTTGGTTGGTCAGCTGCCTTGGAGAAAGATTAAAGACAAGGTGTGTGATACACAACAATGCTCCAACCGTGTGACTACAGGCAGTTGACTTTAAAGCATGTGTTTGCTTATTAGGAACAAGTTGGAAAGCTGAAGGAGGCGTATGACCATCGCCTCATGCTGAAACATTTGCCCTCCGAGTTCACCATCTTCTTGGACCATATAAGCAGCTTGGACTACTACACCAGACCAAACTATGAGGTGACACAATGTTCTCATACGGTCTAAAGTTGTTTATTGATTATTTGCTCATAAATATGTATAGATGTTAAGTTCTAAACTTGACTTGTTCAGAGGTTTGGTATATCTTGCATATTTATGATAAAACCCCGCTTAAAGGAAAATTGCAATTTCATGTATTTTGAATGCCACTTTAAGTAAGGGTTTCTGAAAAATGTATCAATGCTTTTGTGTGTGTTTCCTGTAGCTTTTGATGTCGGTTTTTGAGAACAGTATGAAAACCTATAATGTGGTGGAAAATGACCCATACGATTGGGAAAGAACGAGCACAGATTGTGCTATTAATACACCTACAGCTTCCAACGTGCCTCAGCATCACACACGCCTTACGCCAGCCTACATGGGGTAAACAATGTTACTGCTGCTAGAGCTATTATTGGAGTAAAAGACAGTCTATGGTTTTATTTAAGCATATTAATTTGCAGCACATTGTTAAAAATCTGAAAAAAGAGGGGTTGGGATTTATGAATTTATTTATGGTTCACTCTGCTCCAGGATGGCCAATGCTTCTGTGGTGCTTGGAGACCTTCTGAAGGAGAACACTGATGAAGTCCTGCAGGATGAGCAGCTTAGTGATGGAGACAACATTGGACCTGAGCGCCAGCCTGAGTCTCCTATTCTCCCCACAAAAAACCTGGAAGCTGATGGTTGGGAGGATCTGGACCGAAATAGTAATCTTATCAACTTTCCTGGTTGGAAGGTATACCATCTAAATTGTATCAGATTTTTTTTCTCTTTATGAAAATGTTTGTTGCATCTTTACTTAATATTTGTGTGCCTACAGTGCCCTACAGAAGAGGTGCAAATTAACAAGGACAACCCAAGTCCTCATGTTAACCCCAGCTTTGGTTCCCCTGTCTGTCTACGATCTGACATGGTGACCTCAGACAAAGATGCCCCTCTCTTCAGAAAACTACGAAATATCCACAGCTTTGAGCTGGACAGGCGACTAACTTTGGAGCCCAAACCCAACACAGAGCGCTTTGTGGAAGCATGGTTAGTTCCCTTAAATCA
The DNA here is from genome assembly GCA_026260255.1 of Pseudolaguvia tuberculata. Taxonomy (NCBI): domain Eukaryota; kingdom Metazoa; phylum Chordata; class Actinopteri; order Siluriformes; family Sisoridae; genus Pseudolaguvia; species Pseudolaguvia tuberculata. Next base: position 6,946,200 of record JAOTRA010000002.1, on the reverse strand, counting down.
CAGGTGTTAAACTCAGTTCCTGGCGAGCCGGTGTCCTGCAGACTTTAGCTCCAACTTGGCACAACACAATTACCTCTATATGTCAAGTATACCTTGCAAGGTCTTGATTATTTGGTTCAGGTGTGTTTGGTTAGGGTTGGAGCGAAACTCTGCAGGACACCGGCCCTCCAGGAACGGAGTTCGACACCCCTGTCTTAAATCATAGAAATCATATTCACTGAGCTAAACAGTAAAACTAACATTTTTTTCATGTTTTTGTTAGCAACGGAGGGAAGCAGACAGTAAGTTCTGCAGTGGATCAGGAAGGTAATGTTGGTGCAGTGCCGGCTGATGCGTCCATACGAGTGTGGCACTATGATGAAGAGTTTCTCTCAGGAGATGCGTCTCCTAAACTGGTCACCCCTGGCTCTTTGGAGCTCTGTGATGGAGCAGCCAGTAGTGGGTTTGTAGCAGTCAATTTGAACACAGACCAGCAGGATATGGACTTGCAAGACTGGGTGATGGTTGAACGTGTTACTGACCAGCAAGATGTTCAAGATGTGGCAATTAACAGCCCTGGCCCCGAGGCCAAGCTGACCAGCAGTCCTTCAGATGAGGTGCACCCAATGGATGAGTCTCCTGATAAAGAAAGGACCCCAATCCCCTCCAATGGAAACACTTCTAGAGTAGAGAGGCTTGAACTGGGCATGGGGCAAACAGCAGCTCAGCTTCCAATCACACCCACCAGTCCTGCTGAAGCACTAGCAGAGGGAGCAATCACACAGGTAAAACATTTTAAAATATAAAATACAGCACAGAAACCCCGCAATAGTGCATTTTGGATACAACCATTAATATCCATAAAAAACAAACATCATACAAAAAATAGGGTTTCAAATGAAATACATTGTAGATTTATACAATATATATATATATCTCTACAGCATCTGTGATAGTATGGGGGGAGTTGTGCCCTTGATATTGGTATATGGGTAATTTGTATATCTGTAAGGGCTGAAAGATGTCTTTGGTTGTTTCAGCAAGAAAACGCTCTCCCAGCTCTTTTTATCTTTGATTAACAAGGATATGCAGGTCATTGTACATTTCTTTTATTTTGGTTTTATCCAGCGTTACAAATTCATTGGAATTGACGCTTGCACAAGAGTTTGCAAGCTATTTTATTATCACTGAGGCCAACCAGCCATGGAGATTTCAGACATTTGCATTTGCTCAGTTGGCTGACGATTTTCTTCAGTTTTTTTAAGGAATCTGTCCTCTGATACAGGATACACTTGAATGCATGAGTGTCCAGTTAAAGGCTTTTTACAAGAGCCCTGTGGGGGTAGCCTGGTATATCCGTAATAAAAGTCATCAGGTTATAGTCTGTAGCCCAAAGCCCTATGGCACTATTTTTATTTTTCCCAGAACATTTTTTTTTTATTACTTACCAGTATATTTAAACAAAACTCACCAAGGGTCAGTGTTTGAATAGTTTTGCTTCTTCACAACTCAAAAGCCAAACCAGATTAAATATTAGATTCTGTATGTAGTAAATGGGCAGAAACGCTGAACCCGAGCCATTTTTCTGCACAAAATACCTCTACACAGTGCAAATAATGCTATTCTCCAAGAAAGGTGTCAGCAGGTCAGATATGGGCACACCTTCAGGATGAAACCTCTGTGAGAAAGTTATACATTCTGCAGTATCGTAATAGTTTTTAATACCAATGTTCACTTTAACATCCGTCTTATGTCTTATGAATGTTTTTCATTTTAGTCAGAGCCTCTTACATACTTGTGAAACATTTCAGCTGAGTTTGCCATCCCTTAATTATTCACAGATTCTTAACAACTTTTTCCTAATTTGCTAATCTGTGTAAAAAGCCCTGTGTGTTACTAGAAACACAGAATAACATTAGAGTTTCTGAGGACTGCTTCTGAGTTTGTCCTGTATTATGTAAGGGCCAATGCTATTGAGATCACCTTACACCAGGTTCACCGTGTTACCGAAACACTGTTCTTATAGATCAGGTTAGGTCACTGTCCAAGTGAGGAACGAGTATAGATGTGTGCAGCTACTTGCATTCTCTTGCATTATTTTTAGTAGATCTATGAGTGTTGGTGTGTATTTTACAAGCTGTTTTCTCCCACACACTATTCTCAGTATCAGCTTTTTGCCAGATATTTCATTTTAATCCCATAGTTTTTTTTACATTTCAGTTCTCCCTGCGTCATGTCTTTTCTCTTCCTTCTCCTATTTCCACTTTTAGCTCCCCACCTCTCCTGCGTCTCTACCAGAGGAGGTGGTGATCAGGAAGCTACTACGCTCCCCTAGTCCTCATGGTTTCCAGAACACGTTATCAGATCCCCTCCACCAATGCTCCCCACCCACTATCCGCCGTAGCCAGTCTGCTGAACAACATAACCAGCGCCGTTCTTCCTGCTCCTCTTCTTCCCAACCCAACATCACTCACAGGAAGCTACCAGCCATTCCACCTGGTGCCTCCAGCACTAAGATCCCTTCAGTCATACACATCACACGTGCTCAACTGCAGCAGGTGAATGTCTTACTATGTCTCACCTCCACCTCTGCCTTCAGCACACCGTTTACATTTTCTTTGTCTGTTCTACTGGGCTGTGTGCTTTCAGTCATGCATGCTAACAGATGTGTGTTTTTCCATGAGTTGTTTCTCTAAGCAGCGAGTATATAGCATGTGTGTTTATAATATCTTACAATTACCAAGTAGCAAAAAAAATCATTAATTTGGACAGGCTAGTAATTAATCTCATACAGTTTTAACTTACAGTGTGGAAAAAACTTTCATTTTTACTAGCTATGTTTTTAGGTATACGTTTTCAAGTTTATTTCAAGATAAATTTTGGGGACAATCACTTAACAATACTATAAACACATTCAATTGAGGCTTTTATTGGCTCATAAACTTTGAGAAGTGAAAATAACAATTTGTCTAAAACAGTCCAAAAACATTTACATTAGGTTGATTAGTGATTCTAAATTGCCCATAGGAGTGTGTGCAAGTGTGTGCGTGGTTGTTTGTCTGTATGTGCCCTGTGATGGACTGGCGACCTTTCCAGGGTGTACAACTGTCTCTTGCCCTATGTGTGCTGGGATAGGCTCCAGCAAACCGCCGAATTATAGAATAAGCGGGTAAGAAGATAACTGATTGAATAAACATTCAACAGTTTCAATTTATAGTATTTTAACATTTGTGGTCAAATATTTTTCCTCCCACATTCAAAACACACACACACACACACACATATATATATATAAAATCATCGCTTAAATATATAGATGATATTTCTCGGATTTATTTCTGCCTTTTTACACTAAACTGTCTTTGTATTTATATGTAAATACATATATAAAATGTACAGGTTTCCAGTCCATTGCAGAACCACATATACATGAACAAACAACCACACACACTCCTATGGGCAATTTAGCATCATTAATCAACCTAATGTACATGTTTTTGGACTGTGTGAGGACACTGGAGTAGTCAAGGAGAACCCACATAAGCATGGGGAGAACATGTTAACTCAGCATATTCTCAGTCTTGGAAAATAACAGGATTTGAACCTGTATTGTCTGAAGTTTTAAAATCAATTAACATGTTTTGACATTTTTTTAAAATAAATATTGAATTTGCAAGTTGTCTTACATTTTATGTTAACTCTCCTCTCTTTGTATCTCAGTTGACAGCTCAGCGATCCTCTGCGCTTTCCTCGGAGTCAGCTTCTGCCGTGCCGCATTGCCCCCAGCTGGAGAATCATGACCACAGTAAGAAAGAAGCACTGCCTCAGGATCTCACAGTGTACATTCACTCGCCTCAGGAGCAGCTTCAGTCCGAGCACTTTAGTCCCTCCAGTCATGATGCAGAAAATCTGATAAATAGGAATAGAAATCCACAAATGCTGAGATCAGCGCCAAGTCTGGAAAACGTAACCTGTAATACCTGCAATATTTTGCCCATAAACAATAACGCTGACTCTGGGGCAAATCCTCAGAAGGCGAGAAATTTTACGAAAGACTCTGAATCTTCCACAGATCCTGATCAGCAGCCAATACTTAAGAACAATGTAACATTGTCTGCTGAAAACACAAATCATATTCAGTCCTCTTCAACTCCTGTTGCATCTCAGGATCCCACTCGCAGACTGAGCCGCATTCCCGTCCTTCAGCCCTCCAGTTTACTCCAGGATGTTTCTCCAGGCACAGCAAAACAGAAACTGTTGCAAAAACAAGGCCAGCGCATTCCCAACTCTCCTTGTGCCTCGCCATGTGCCTCGCCGTCGCTTTCCTCAGTCCAGCGTGACCGCCTGTCCTCCATTTCCGTCTCTGAGCGCTCGCAGGATGAGGAGTCCATACATGGACTGAGACAGGTTGATGAAGCACTTTCACTGTCTTCATCGTCCAACCCACATTCCCATAAAAGCAAAATACCCAGACCTGTAAGCCGTTCATCTGGACCGGAAGAAGTCACAGCCCAGTTTGTTCCTCGGCCACCTCCGGGCAAACCCCCAAGTCGTACATCTGCAGATGGCAGGTAACCAAACTCAATAACCCAGTCAAGTAGTTAAATAATTCTTAACAAATTCCTGATACTTTACTTTTTATTTATTGATGTCAAACTGTATAAACATATTTTGTCATTCAGACAAGCTACCAGAATTTAATATCTTTTATTTTTTATTTTGTAAGAAATAAATTCACAAAAATAATTGTCAATGCACAGAATTTCATCAGCACATTATTCCTGCTGTTAGGCTGCGCCGTTATCGAATACGAGCAGGCAGCGCCGGAGACTGTGAGTTGATGTCATGCCTGGCTCATCTGATGCGAGGTGGAACCAGCCGCTCCTCGTCTGTGCATTCTCGCAGCTCGCCGCAGCATGTGGGCACCAGACTTGTGTGCATCAACCAGTCCAGTATCTCACACCACCACCATCACCAGCGCAGCTCAAGTGCTTCCCCTCGTAGCTGCTCATCTCTGCAGCGCTCCATCAGCTCTTCACCATCTCGTGTCGGATATCTGCGCAGTCACTCACCCCCCAGCTTCTCGGGATCTCCGCCTTCACGCCGTGCAAATCCTCAAGCACAGGAAGGCAGCTGTGGCCACAAGGCCCGCCCCAAAACTTGTGTTCGTGAGCCCAAATGCTCCATCAAGCTGAGTAGATAGTTTTCTCACAACACCAGATTCAATTCAGGGTTGAAGCTAAAGTATCCGTAAAAAAAGCATCGCCACTCCAGAACCAAGTTTGGTGACCCCCTGATCTATTAAACTCTGACAAGCAGACAAGAGTCTTGTTTTTATGCTTGTACCTATATTTATATTTATTCTCTATATAATATCTTACTACTGCAACTGCACAGTATTTTGCTTCATAGATTCCCCAACTTGCTACGACACACTTGAGTCAGACAATTACAGTTGATGTTTTGTCTTTATTTTTTAAAATATTTTAGAAAGTGCAATGCCTGTAGAATATTTTTTGATTTAAATAATAATGCAACATCTCTCTTTTTTCAGTCAAGTAGGATTTTTAATTTGGTTTGTTTGAAAAGTATACGATTCATGCATCTGGAGCCCCGATATAACTCATCTAATGCTTATTAGATGCATGGGTTTGCGTATTTGCATCAACCTGTAATATAGTATTTATTGAAGTATGTCTCTGGTATCGAATGCATATTGCACCCTTTTAATCCGTGCAGTGGCAGGTACACTGACAGATCGCAGAAATTAATGTGTGTAATCCTTTTGGTGCCATTGTTGTTATCTTTTCTGTCCATGGCATTTATGTTAGCCTACACTTATGCGAAGGTGGCTTGTTGTAAAATTTGATTCTGTGAACACTAGTGTATCCTTTCAATCGCTTTTCTATGCGCCTATGGAAAAGAGTCTCATCACAAGGTAAAAGTTTTACAATCGTATGAGGATTCATTTATTTTTAGGAACTCTGGTGCTAATGCTGCTTTCTTAAAGGCACGTGCTTGTACATACAGTACACACGCAGCTACAGCAGTTATACACACTTATCTATAGGTCACTTACATTTGGTATTTAAAGTCTTTGATTGATCTGCGGCTCATGTGATCTTTACTGATTATTCACTGTGTCCAGGGGGTGTTGGCGCCGCAGGCTAGAGGGGCTGCAAAGAAAATTCTGATTAAATTGTAGATCTGCAAATCCATGTGAATCCACATTCCATTCAAACACTACATATACAACATATCAGATTCTGAAACGAATTAACTTCATTTTTTCTTCATCCCCTTGTTGTGACCACATGTTGCAAAAAAATTATAAAAATTGGAAAAACATCCGTCTATCCTACAGGTAAACAAGTTAATTGGATTCAGATGAGAGTCAAAATTGGATATAATAGGAAGGTCCACAAAAAGCTCGGCTGGTCACAAGGAAGGAAGGATGACACGCAGTTTATGATCATATAGTCACAGTAACAGTTTAGAAACAATATAATTTCCAAGTATCAAATATTTGGGTCCATAAAATCCAAAGATTCTGAGAATCTGAATTAATCTCTGCATGTAAGGAGCAAGACCAAAATCCATCACTGACTCGCTGTGACCTTTAATCCTTCAGACGGCACTGCATTGAAAAAACTAGTTCAGTAAAGTTTATAAACCCATTGTCAGATCATTACATCAAAGCAAAAGCTATACTTCAGCATTCAAGCACGCCACCAAGTTCTCTGGGTCTGGGCTCCTCTGAAATAGACTGATACAAAGTGGAAAAGTGTGCTGTGGTCTAATGAGTTTACATATCAGATTGTTTTTCTAAATCATAGATGTCACGTCCTCCGGGCTAAAAGCAAAAAGGACCATCCAGATTGCTATCAGGGCAAAGTTCAAAAAGTAGTATCAGTGATGACATGGGGGTTTATTAGTGCCAATGACATGGGTAATATTTATAAATCTGTGCACACACATTGCAGATCTTGTCTTTGTTTTTAATTTAATATGGATTTTTACAAGGATTTGCAGTCCATTTGTATTTTTGTGTTTATTTACATTTTACACAACACATCCCATCAACTTGGAAATCAGTAGAATTGGGGTTTGTATCTCCTGTTCTACAGAATGGAAAAGAACATTTGTGTGAAGAGCAGCGTTAAATAATAGAAATAACATTTTATTGGTTTGGAAGATGTTATTTCCATTAGATTTAGTTATCAGCTAGAGACTCGATGAGGACATAGTTAATTGAATTCTATCCTTTGTAAAAATAAAAAAAAAAAAATAAAAAAACCTTGAACCTGAAACCTGTAAAAAATAGTGTGGGTTCAGTTGTGTTGAATTAAATAACCAAATTTGTTTGATCCCTAAATGTAAATGTGAATTTTCTAGCCGATAATGTGTTTCTACAACACATATATTGGAAGAGGTAAGAGAAAAACACCAACCTAACATACAGTATAGGGAGTCATGCTGTGTTATCAGATAAATGCAGATACAACACAGTTTATTGGTGTATGACTGTAAAAACAAGTCCAACACTACAGCGCAGAACAAACATGACACACACTAGTTCAGACTACGTCAAATCTGTGCAGAGTAAAAACCACATGATGGAAAAATACAACAGCGTCACAGTTTAATCTGTCTTATTGGTACAAACGTTTTAGATATATCAAACAGAAAGGGGATGAACTGCTTCTAACCTTACCGACACCAGTGGGTCTCTTAGCAAAGGCATTTAACCTTCATTGGTTTAGATTTATAATGAAATCATTGTAAGTTTCTTTGCCTATAGCAACTTTTGTGAGTTAAAATTTTAAAAAACAAAATGTCAATAAGTTCAAACAGGGGAAACAATGATTTATTTTTCTGCGCAGGCTCCATCCACACTGACAATTCCATTTGACCTTCATCTCATGGTAGTTATATTTACCTATGAAACACACTGGCCCATGGGTCTGACTAGAGGTGTGGGTATTAGTATTTATTTGACATGTCTATAAAGGATTTGTTTATTACTTTCACTTTCAGCTTCTTTCACTTTTGTATTTGTAAGAGTCAGAGGAATGTACGAAAACAGAAAGAGAATTATTGATAAGTGAGGTCTTCAGCTAGCTTCTATCTAGAGTATATAGCAGAAGTTGATTTATTTTACAGAGCTTTCTACATGCCATTTTATTATCAGTGTTAATCCCAGATGTTCATGATACACACCTACTGTTCAATGACCATGTGAAGATAAGACCATAATGTGTTGCCAACCACGAAAAGGTCCTGTGCACCGATTTGTTGTAATGGAGAATGTTATCGAGTCCTGTGATCCCCAGTGTGATGGAACTGGTTAGTTTTTCACACTCATCCTAATCCTAATCCATATGAAAGGTTAATACTGTAATTAGCACGATGGGTTGTGTAGGATCGGTTCAACTCCTGCTGCTGTGCTTTGTGTTTATTGGGTTCCTGATGTCTCTCACATGTGTTAAAAAGAAGGTTTTTAGGTGCCATGTGCTTTAGTATTTTCTTTTCAGTCTGGCTTTTAGTTCCAGTTTATCGTCTGCACTCGGTCACATTGCTGCAGGATCGACAAACAGAATATTAAAAACAGACAGACACACATTGTACCTTACTGCAATAGTTGTGTTCTTTATTATTATTATTATTATTATTTGTATCATAATAATGCCTTATACAGTGTTTGTTTTTCATTTAAAACTGTTTTGTATTTTATTTTTATAAACTGGTTATGAATAAAATATTTATGCAGCATGCAGGCAAAACCTCTACACAGTGTCAGCTTCTGTGTTTAGAAAATATGAGATGCTGAATAATATCTTACAGGATATTAATAAATACATGACACATGTACATGAGTTTTTTAATCTTCATTCATTCATTCATTCATTCATTCATTCATTTATCTTCTTACCCGCTTACTCCCTTATTCTGGGTCTGCTGGAGCCTATCCTAGCGCACGTAGGTTTAGAGGCAGCGGTACACCCTGGACAAGTCACCAGTTCGTCGCAGGGCACTACACACATAGACATAAACGCTACCCGTTTCACGATTAAACACAATGAAAAATCCCGGGACCTTCTTGTTGTGAGTCGACCGTGCTAACCACTAAACCACCACATCACTACGCCGACAGCTTTGTAGTGTTTTCACTTAAATAGTATAATTTTTAGCTTTAACCTTACATGGAAACCCTCGAGATACTAAAATCTATAATGTTTGTCTTTTTTGTATTATTTTAGACGGTAATTGCAAACCGAGTAAATTTGAGGGTAAGGAAACTGATAACCTCAGCTTTCTCGTCTATCAAAAATCACTCCTGCCACTGTTCTCCACCCGCTCCACTCTGCCTGAACTCTTTTCTTCACTTCTCTAATGCACTCTCCATTACTTTGCACTGTTGACCCCAGGTACTTAAACTCTTCCACCTTCACTACTACTTCTCCCTGCAACCTCACCACTCCATTGCCTTCCCTCTCATTTACACACATGTGCTCAGTCTTACTCCTGCTGACTTTCATTCACCTTCTCTCCAGCGCATATCCAGATTCTTCTCAACCTGCTCCCTACTCTCGCCACAGATCACATCATCCGCAAACATCATTGTCTATGGAGACTTCTGTCTGACCTCACCTGTCAACCTGTCCATCACCACTGCAAACAAAAAATGGCTCATAGGCGATCCTTGATGCAATCCCACCTTCACCTTGAACCAGTCTGACATTCCTACCGCACACCTCACTGCCCTCATACATGTCCTGCACCACCCTCACATACTTCTCTGCTACACCTGACTTCCTCATGCAATACCACAACTCCTCTCTCGGAACCCTGTAGTACGCTTTCTCCAGATCCACAAACACAATGCAACTCCTTCTCTATACTACTCCATCAACATCCACAACGCAAAGATGGCATCTGTGGTACTCTTCCTTGGCATGAAACCATATGAAACCTCCTCTTCCCTCAGCCTAGCTTCCACTACTCTTTCCCATAACTTCATGGTGTGACTCATCAACTTTATTCCCACTATAGTTACTGCACTCTTGCACATGTCCCTAATTCTTAAGAATCGGTACCAGAACACTCCTTCTCCATTCCTCACCTTCCAAAATCCTGTTAAACAATTCAGTCAGAAACTCCACTGACATCTCTCCCAAACATCTCCACGCTTCTACTGGTATGTCATTAGTCTATATAGTCTCTAGTATATATATATGTTATATTAGTCTTTTCCACCATCAATGTGGTTTTTTTTTTATCCGAATGAATATTTTCTGGAGTTTCCTTACCAGTTTTCCAAAGATTTATTTATTTATTTATTTGAGGAATCTTTTAAAGCCGTTTCTATCGACACATCCGTGTCACACCGAGCACAGTTTCTGTATTGCCCTTCAGTAATGCGAGGGGTTTTTGAAGAACATGGGTGATGCTGAACATGTTGGAAAGGCAACTGTGTGGGGCAGTTCGGACAGTAAGTGTTGCACTCAAACCCCTTCTCTGTACTTTAGTGCAGGTTTTGATCTATAAACCTCTGATAGTCATTAAAGAGGAATTCCACATAGTATACCAGGTTGTCCTTTACATTATTCTATTTCACACAGTTACAATTACATTATATTTTATCAATATCTCCACACTGTATACAGTCACAATCATTACAATGTTTCTAATTATAAATCCTCTACTTTCAGGGTTCCAAAATGTGATTGGGGCATTGATGGAACCCACATTCAGTCAATGAAGCTATGAGACCATGTTAATAGGAAGTTATTACATAGCATCAATGTGCAGCTAACTATAGATTAGATTTATTAAATCTTTTGGTGTGTAAATCATTAAATCATACTGATTACTGTTCCCCAATTAACAGGTAATATGGGATGCCACCCACCACATCACAAACATTGACGCCAAATTACCAGGAGCTGTACATGATGGCAGAATTTTTAGGGAGTCATCGTTGTGCCCCAAATTTCACCAGGGTATAAATTACTTACTTTTTTATTCACGGTCATATAATTAATGTTCTGTAAATTATACACTTTATCTGCCATTATAGGACAACTCAATAACTCATTTCTGATGACAGCCTACCCTCAACCTGAGCCTGGACCACAGGCACAATTCAACCTGACCCACGGCAGAACACGGGTCAGAGTGGAGATGACTATTGGCATCTTGACGGCAAGGTTTCGGTGCCTACATGAGCTCAGGGTCGGCTGGAGAGGTCATGTGACATTACAGCTGCATGTGCTGTTCTGCACAACATCGCCACAATGAGAGGTGAGAGTCCCGCCACCTATGGATGAAGATGGCCAAGTGGATGCCGCATTAAACCCAGCTGACCAAAGAGATGGCAGGGTGGTACGAGAAACTATTTGCCAGAATTATTTCTAATAAAACCAATTAAAGGATGTTTGTTCTTTCTTTTGCTGTAATTTAAAATTTTTTTTTATTGCTTTCTATTCCATTCAACAAATAACAGATTACATGTTCACATGCTGTTTCTCACCTTAAGCTGATGTTCCAGCAATTCAATTTCAAGTTCAGTTTTTTAATTTGCCTTAAATGATGGACTTTATACAGCTCTTTTTGGCAGACAACTACAAAGACAAAATAATTACACGATTACATTTTGAAGTTTGTAATACAAACACAGACTAAACATTAACATGAGACATGAACAATGACAGCTGCAGAAATGCTCGTACACTGCCAAGATTCTTGATGGAGGTAGATGGATCCTCATCTTCATCAAACAAAAACCTAAAGTTCTGAACAATCATTTACAGGTCACCAGTTAGTGACAGTGCCAGTTCCTCAGACGGGGTGAGGGAAGGTGGAGGGTTACTCAACCGAGAGTTCAGGGTTAATATCAGGGTAGGTTAAACTTACTTTCTGGAATACCCATCGGGTAGAGTCAAGTTGGAAGCGTTTATATGACCAAGATCAGATGACGTTTATTTTGAAAACGATAGCGTGACGCGCTTGCTAGCCTCGCCAACCTCGCCTACTGCGTTGCCAAGATACCAATTGGGTTGTCATGCCAACACTGTCCGAGCTTGTCAGTAACTATGGACTTAACGTTGAATTTAAAGTCTCTTCAGTTTGAGTCTGGTCTTAGTGATCAGGATAAACAGTGGCTGTTTCTGCGCAGTCGCATTGCAGCGTTAGCGGTGTGTGGTTGCGCTCACGCGGTATTTCTCTGCAAACTCGTTTCAGAGTGCAGGTAAGCGTTAACTTCCTCATTTACTCTGACGCGAGTCTCCAGCAATAGGTTTCCTCAGATTGACCGCCAAACATTTTGTATTGGAGGAAGGCGTTTGATTGACATGTTAAGCAACCAATTACAATTGCTTTACGTTCGACGTCATGTTTGGGAACATAAAAGTGAAGTCTACACTAACGACACAAAACGCTGTACAATTATTATAGTAATAAAGTAATACATTAACATAGTAATAAAGTAAAAAAATAAAATTAGTATTAAATAATTGTTTAATTAATTGATTAATTAGTTTATACTGTGAAACTCACATACCATTGATAAATTTTAGCATCGTTATACAAGCTTTTAAAACGGCGAGAATCCAGCAGAATCCAACCATTCAAAGCATTTTCATTCATTCATTCATTCATTCATTCATTCATTCATTCATTCAATCTGCTTATTCCCTGTTTTGAGGTCACTGGGGTCTGCTGGAGCCTATCCCAGTGCATATACCTATAAAAAGGCAGGCATACACCCTGGATAGGTTGCCAGTCCATCTCAGGGCCACATACAGGACAAACAGCCACTCTCTCTCTCTCTCTCACACACACACACACACACACACACACACACACACACACACACACACACACACACACA
>JAOTRA010000002.1:6916083-6933229 GCA_026260255.1 Pseudolaguvia tuberculata | reverse complement strand
AGCCGAAAGAAGAAGAAGAAGAAGAAGAAGAAGAAGAAGAAGAAGAAGAAGAAGAAGAAGAAGAAGAAGAAGAAGATTATTATTTCCCAATTTAACATAATTCTATTGTAAATGTATGGTATGAAAAAAGTAAGACACATTGGTTTACTATATACTTGAACTTAACTTGAATTATGCGCTTGATTGGTTAACACAATGTCGATTTTTAGCCACATGACTTTTATTCTGTAAATGTGTCCGTGTCGTTTTTTGTTGTTTTCTAAGCCAGCCCCGGTTTCCAGCTTCACATCGTTGATCTCTCGGGTTTGTGTGTTAGTTTTGGCGTTGCTCGGTGCGGGTTTTCATCAGCAGCTGTTGGTTTTCTCGGCAGTGGGTTAGTGAAGGTAAAAGCTTATAATCTTCTGATTTCTGTTTACTTTCTATCGCGCACTGTGTGTGTATTAATGCGCCGTAAGTGAACAAATGAAACTGTTGGTCGCTGTGTTTTTTAATCGATTTCACGCTGAAGCTACCGACTAGCGCCGCTGAGCCGAGCCGAGCCGAGCCGAGCCGAGCCGAGCGATTCGATTCGATTCGCTGCGTCTTGTGAATGTTTCCATTACGAATGTTTGATGTGTGACAGGTTACTGTATCGGTACACACTGATGCTCCGAAGTGAACACGTGTCTGTTGATGTTGAGTGTGTAAAGGGAAGTGGTGGCTTAATCCTTAAGGTGTTGGACTAATACCAGAAATACCATGGTTCTATTCCCAGCTCCAACAATCCACCACTTTGGGCCCCTGAGTAAGGCCCTTAACTCCCAATTTCTCAGTTGTAAGTCGCTCTGGATAAGGGCGTCGGCCGAATGAAAATGAAGCTGTAAGTTTAAGTGCTGGTGAAATGAAAGCATCACGTGATTCTGGTGATTTATGTGACTATTTAGATTGATGGAAAAATCCGAGGCCACGTCAGAACTCCGGTCCAGATTGTCGTCTCTGTCTGTCTCTTCGTTCTCCGGCATTGCATCCAAACCCTGTGACTCCGGTCCTCTGGAGAGGTGAGTTACCGAGCAGCACTACTCTGTGCCTAGTCTCATTAAAACTCCCCCCCCCTCTCACTCCTTCCCCCCAATGGATTTATCTCTGTTTATTGTGTGCTTAGGATTTAACTGTGGCACTGCACGTAACCTGCTGCACAACAGTTAAGATATTTAGTCAGAATATTTATTATTAAAATATTAAGTAATGATTCAGGGCCGATGGGGTGACCCGTTGCAATGGGGCGACCGATATCGATGGAGAGACACGTGCCGATGGAGCGACCGGTATGGGTGAAAATCAATGTATTGTGATTCTTTTTCAAACAATTCCCGAATCTAAAAAGAGCAGAATTGATCCTAAATTCAACTATGATGGTGAAAGTGCACTTTCCTGAAACATGTGTAACAGAGCGTGCGATGTCGTTTTGCCTAAACACTTCAGTTTATATTTATTCATCTTCTAAACCGCTTATTCACTATTTCGGAGTAACAGGAATCTTCTAGAGCTCATCCCAGCGCACAATGGCCGAAAGGCAGGGGTACACAAGTCGTCAAGCATATGCACATGCATAATCACGCCTATGGGTCTTTTTACCAATAACCAATCAACCAAGTATTTTTGGACTGTGGGAGGAAACCAGAATACCCACATAAGTGTGCAAAAAGATTGGGAGTGCACACCACCATGCATGTATTATAAAAATTCCAACTATAAACAAAAAGCATATCAACTCCAATTCTGCTTGAAATGAAAATATGCAAACATGTATTTCTACAGCAGAATAATTAGGAAAAAAGTGTAGATTAAGAATCGCATCTGGAATCGGATTGTGCCTGGCAGAATCTGGATCGGTTTGCAAAGTACCTAAAGCTTTCCATCCCTCGTGACCGAATTGTTAATTCGCTGATTTGTATTTGTATTTGCATATGTGTACCAACCTCAGCCATTCAACAAACCTTTATTTAAATAGTTAAATGTAATACTCTTCGTTTTGGAGTAGGCTGGGATCCCTGGGGTCTGTTTCTTGGTGATGTTTATCTATCGTGTAAACTTGCTTTTAAGAGAACAAGAAGAATATAAATGATCTGCTCTTCATCTTGGACAATTCCATTCCAGCTGTTTAGCTACTCATAATGTATTAACATAAACTGTCGTTTCTTGCTTCTGTTGAAGTTCTTCTACTTGGCATGAGTCCATGGCAGTGCCATTGCAAACATGGGGATTTTGATCGTATTAATTTTGTAAGATGATCATTTTGAAGACCTTGAATTTTGCCACGGTGCCTCTAATGACTTTCCTTTTAGAGGCAGTTTAACTCTGTTAACTCTGAAACATAGAAATGCTTTTTGTTCATGCATTCGGGTCCCAACTGTCCGGTCCCACAGTGTTGATTTGAGTTGTATTGTTCACTGACCTGCTTGTATTTTGTAGCTTACATCCCTTTTGATTACAACTGGTGTATCCAGTGTGTCACAATCTGGGCTGGGGTTCTTTACAGTCGTCGACAGATTGCGTGTTACTGAAAAAACAGTTGAATGTCATGTGTACAGAAGAGTCAGTGATACAATAGAATGACATTCATAGTCTGTGATTTTAAATCGCAAGACGTGTGTGTGTGTGTGTGGGGGGTGGGGGGTAAACATTTGGGTCCTTGTTACTGTGCAGATCACAGCTATGCCAAATGACCTGTATATGGAGGGGTGTGTGAAAGAAGTTTGATGGGGTTTTTTGGATGACTGCTTTGTAGTTGAAAATTCTACTCACGTTGCAAATTGTGTATTCACAATGTACAATTCTATTATCTAATATCTATTTATTCATTGTGTCTGTATTTGGGTGCTGGATAACCATTTTTTTAAGGATCTTAGGAGCTTTTTGAAAAACTGTCTGTGTTTGTTGTGTGTTTGTTTGTTCATTCATTTGTTAATTTATTGTTTAACACCATAGTAGCACCCAGGCTATATTCTTGGTGACTTTATATCTTTTTCATTAAACTAACATGCATGTTTTGGACTGTTAGGTGGGAAACTAGAGTACCCGGAGTGAACCCACACAGGCACACTGGGAGAACAATCAAAAACTCCACACAAAAAGTTTTCTGCCTGGTAATAAAACCCAGCAGTGCTAACCACTAGGCCACCATGGTTAAATGTAAATGTAATTTTTTTTTTCTGATTTATAACCTCAATCCCCTTTCGTTCCCATGAACTAGTAAGATGTAAGGAAAAAAGGATCAAAATTTGAAGTCGACAAAGAGGAAACAGACTCCAATAAAAACTCATTCTCATCATACCAGATGCAATTTTATTAATTGTTTCTCTTTTATTACTGTCACAATGAGTGACAGTTTGGTGTGGAACATCCTGTTACATTACAGAGAATTAGTCCGATGTGTACATCAAACCTAATGACACATTTTGCTTCCTTCAAGACTTCAAAGCACAAATCTGTCTGAACCTGTAATCCACTGCGACCACCAGAGGCAGATGGACGACAACAGTAACACCAAAGAATCGCAACAATGCACCAAGGTAGATTTTCTCTATATTTGATAATGAGATTACATTTATTAATGCACTTAAAACACAAACTTTTGTATCATTTATATTAGGATGAACCAATTGCAGAGGGAAACTCGGCTGAAGAAAGCTGCACGGCTGAAAAATCCTTCGAACCTGAAGAGAGAAAAGGTAAGTACAACTTCTCCTAAACAACCTCATTCAACCGCATACAACCTTCTCAACATCTTTCATCATGGCCTGCTGAGACCCTGCCTCTGAAGGCGGTCTCGTTCCTCTTGGGACAAACTATTTTAGCAAGTCACGCAAGAGATGGTGGTTACATTTTGTATAGATTTACAGCTTCATAAAAATGTATTTTCTTGATCCATCCTAGATGGAATTAAATTATTGTTGGATTACTTCTTAACCAGCCAATACGCTGTAAAGCATAAAAGCATATATTTATTTATAGTTTGTCTTTATTGGCCACTGACATGAATCTAGCATTTGGTCATGTGTGCCAAAGGAGAGTCTTTCTCCTTTCTCAAACAGGAAGCATTTTAAGGGGAGAAATCCTGGCTGCATTATGATTTTAGAAAATTAGATTTATTCTTCTGGACTAGAAAAAATAAAAAAATGCATCCAAACATTATAATTTATTTTAATTTATAGTCAAATGAATAAATTTTTAATGTATACATTGTACATTCTAACAGCTTTACCACCATTGCAACCAGCAAACACGTGGATTTCTAAGGCCCAGAAAGAGATGAAAGCTAAGCTGCGTCAAGAAAAGGACAGTGTGGTCACCGTTTACCGTGGAGACATTATGACAGTCCATGTACCGACCATTCCTGAGGCCAAGCGTGTGTGCTGGGAGTTTGCTACAGACGGATATGATATCGGGTTTGGGGTTTACTTTGACTGGTCACCAGTAACTACCCGAGACATAACAGTACACATCAGTGAATCCAGTGATGATGAGGATGAAGATTATGAGTTTGAAGGTCAGGAAATATTTCCTATTTTCTATTAACCTTCGTTCTATAATCCGCTTCAAGTAGTGTTGCAACGGATCGCAGGTCTATACGGATCACGACCCACGGTTGAGCTCACACTTGACCCGTAGATTAATTGCTACTTTTTTTACTTTCAGATTTATATTTTTATTTTGAATGTTGGAAAATAAGTCAATTTTACTGCGAGATATTGTTTAAATAATTTTGTAATTACACAATCAGTTAATGATGGCAAGCAGAATGTATATCGCTGAGTGGGAGTTGAGAAGTCCGATGCTATAGCCACAGGCCCTCTATCACATTCACACAAGAGTAGTGACCACAAATGATGACAGAAACCAAGTAAATGCAGAGACACGCACTCGACTGGCCACTTCAGTTTCTAGTAAAATCCACAGCAGGTGACATTAAAAAATATATATAAATGTCTTAGCAGTCTAAGATATAGTCACCTATTTTTTAAAATGCCATTATACGTTTAGGTTCTTTTTTTTTCTTCTTTTTTTTCGGTTCGAAATTGATCAGATTTGTGAATCAAAATATAATGTGAGCCGAACCGTGAGTTTTGTGATCCGTTGTGCCCCTTTTTTTTCAAGAACTGTTAATGAACTAAATGCTTTTATCATTGCATTATTAATGTTAGTTATCAACTCTGCGTGCTCTTATTATTTGTTTAAACTGTGTGTGTCATTTATAATCTGTTTGATGACGGATGTTGTGAGTCAGATAATTAAACAGCTTATTGAATTTGTGTTTGTTGGGGTCTGATGCTGATTTTAGAAATCTCAGTCACCTGTTCTCCTGCTGTGGTCCTATTTAATTCTTCTTTTATATTCTTATATTTATGCTTAATACAATAAACTATTTATTAATCTTATGTGGTTAATTTCAAGTACAAAGAAGCCGCATCTCTTTTTAAAGGATGATTTGAAGCTCACCTATGAAGCATGAATTGTGTTAATGTAGTTTTTTGATTTTGTTTTAACTTCATGTTTTGTTCCTTCCTGTTGAAATTTTTGTACATATTTACAAGAATTATTTTTAATCTTTTTTTTCTTTTTTATTTGTAGCACTATAATTGAATGTGTAATGATAGAGCGACTTTGTTGATTATCTAGTGCATGTATAATACATGTCAGCTGTACCCTGATCAAGTCTGCTGATGTAAATATCATGCATGAACCATTTTAGTTTTTTGAGCTTTAAAAAGGAGATAATTATATAAAATTCATATGCTTTTGGCCATATAGTGTATTTTAATGTTAAGAAAACGGGCAGTGTAGTGGCTTTATTTTTATTTGAACTTATTGTTTCATAGCGATTCATTCATTCATCTTCTTACCCGCTTATTCCCAAAGCCGGGGTCACTGGGGTCTGTTGCGCCTATCCCAGCTCACATAGGGTGAGAGGCGGGGGTACATCCTGGACGGGTCGCCAGACCACCTCAGGGCAACAAATAGACAATCAACTATTCACTCATATGGACAATTTACAATCACCAATCCACCTAATCTGCATGATTTTGGACTGTGGGAGGAAACCCACGCAAGCGCAGGGAGACCATGCAAACTCTGCACAGAAAGATCTCAGCCCAGCCAGTATTCGAATACGGGACCTTCTTGTTGAGGCGACTTGTTGAGGTGACCTTCTTCTTGAGGCGACTGTGCTAACCACTACACCACCGCGCCACCCTTTATAGCGATCTGTTTATATAAATATGTTTCTGCTAGTACAATTGACAGTACTAGTAGTCGTATTGATTATGTAAGGTTATCTGTTAGGGTAGCACGGTGATCATCACTGTCCCCTCACAGCAAGGTCCTAGGTTCTTTTCCCAGACAATGTGAGTTTGTATGCTCTCCATGTGCTTGTGTGGATTGATGCTGGAACTCGGATGTTAGTCCCGTTCACTGAGGGAGAAGTAAAATTAGCCTTGGTGTTGGTATGGCGTTAATACTAAAATAATTAAATAAGGTTATCTGTAAGTATCCACCTGTGTTTGTAATTATGTACTGCCGTCAAAGTAAAACACACAATTCTGATTTGTTGTGTTCTAGCTGCCGCCGTGGCTCCTGGAGATGTGGAGAAAGGGTCCAAGACAACAGCCAAGTCTAATTTGGGAGAAATCCTTCCTGTGTACCGTCAGGACAGTCACTTAGCTGTTCAGGGAGGTAGTCACAGTTTCCCAGGCGAAGGCACATACCTCATAAAGTTCGACAACTCTTACTCTTTATGGCGGAATAAGACTCTGTATTACAGAGTATACTACAGTGTCTGAGGAAACCAAGCGCACGTCTACCGATAAATGTTTTGATAATCTATATTTTGGATCAATATATACGCAAGTCCATAAACATATGTTAATTCATACACTGATTGTTATTTCCATGCACATTTTGTGTAATTGCTAAACCAAGCTTAGCCAATCTGATTTGTCCGAGTCTATATCAATGTTTTGTAAGCTTGAGTAGAATTGTGTAGCTTTGGCCATGTGTAAATGTCGTGTGTGTATTTTTTAAAGATTTGAAAAATGTCTAAAGTGCCCATATATAGATGTTTATATTTATAATATCTCATCATTCCATGACACAACTGAGGCATCTGTAATCAGCAAATGAATAAGATGCTTTGTGGTTTAATGATGTGACACTGGCCACTACGGGCTCAGGTAATGAATTTTAAAGGATATTTTTTTATATTTAGATCACAGACACAACAGGTAAACAAAGTTCAGTTAAATGGTTGTAAGATCTACACAATATCTAGTAGAATCTCTATCCGATCCAAATACCCGTTGGGTTGCATCTTCCAATTCATTTGTTCTTTCCTTTTTGTATCCTGTGTATGTGACATTAGTTACCTCCGGTCACCAGGGATGCATTTTTATTTTTATTTTTATGACCAACTATTTCCTGTAATGTAACAGCCACATTGTAATATAACTAATTCAATATTTACATAGCCCACCAGGTAGCTTTTAGTAGCGTGGGTGGGGGTGGTTTCATATCTGTTTGCTTTTTAAAGGTTTATGAGCTATTAAACGAGTATGGAAACATTTTATGTGCTGCTTTCTGGCTGTATGTTAAAAAGAACAATGTTTTACACCGAGCTCTGTTGACAATCGTTGTTTTTATCTGGTTTTGTATTGTTCATTTTTCTTGTTTATAAGAACCAAAGGACATGTTGACTTGAGAGTTACAATGATGTAATGTGTGCACTTCAGCAGCTTGAGGGTGTACGGTTTGTACACTCTATTCTGCATATGTTCTGGGTATTTGCATGTTTCCAAAGGGATCCTTCAAATTATGCTGCTTAAATACCCAATATTATTTTTATGATTTATTTTGTTTGTATGTCATTATCGTTTGTACTGTGTGAACATATGTTTGGTCTTCTGCATTTTAATTTGATAAATATTTATATGTGGCTCATGAGTTGTTTGTTGATTAGTCCTTAACTTGTCAGTCTTTTATTTAATTATAATGGACATGTTATGATGTTAATTGCAATTTAACCAATCAAGCATCTACATGTCACTCTTGAAATAATACAGGATGAGTACTAAGTAGAATAGTTGATATAAAACCATGTGTATTTGTATCAATAAACTTTGGACCAAAAATAATTTTCCACCTCTCTAATGATTATGGATAGTAAGTGGGGATGTGGTAGCAGATTGGTTAAGGTTTTCGACTGTTAAGTGGAAGATAAGAGTTCTGGCACCCATTAGCCCAGATTTCTCAATATAAAAGAGAAAAATGTAAATCTCTGCTGCCAAATACTGCAAAAGTATATTTGTTCATATTTAAGCTTTTCAGCACTAATTTCATATTCGGAGACAGCGCGTAGTGGTTAGCACAGTTGCCTCACAACAAGAAGGTCCCGGGTTTGATTCCCAGGTCGGGGATCTTTCTGTGCTCCCTGCGCTTGTGTGGGTTTCCTCCAGGTACTCTGGTTTCCTCTCACAGTCCAAAAACATGTCCATTAAGTTGTGAGCTCGGATAGGTTAATAGGGAATAAGCAGGTAAGAAGATGAATGAATGAATGAATGAATGAATTTCATATTCCATCTTCCACTGCAAATATCAGAACATGTATTCAACAATGTGTAAATTTGATGCTAAAATTTTTTTTATGCTATTGTAAAATTTGCCACAAATCAATAAATTTTTTTAACATATAAACAGATTGATATTTTAAAATATTTTGGCCGCATGTTATTTATAAGAGCTATTAATACGATTTTTTTTGTTAAAATTAAAGTCAATATGGGCGGCGCGGTGGCGTAGTGGATAGCACGGTTGCCTCATAACAAGAAAGGTCGAATCCCAGGCCGGGATCTTTCTGTGCGGGGTTTGCATGTTCTCCCCGCACTTGCGTGGGTTTCCTCCGAGTACTCCGGTTTCCTTCCACAGTCCAAAAACATGCAGATTAGGTTGATTGGTGATTGTAAATTGTCCATAGGAGTGAAAGTGTGTGTGAATGGTTGTTTGTCTATGTGTTGCCCTGAGATGGACTGGCGACCCGTCCAAGGTCTACCCTTGCCCCTCGCCGTATGTTAGCTGGGATAGGCACCAGCAGACCCCCGTGACCTCGAATTAGTGAATAAGCGGGTAAGAAGAAGATGAATGAATGAATTAATTAATGTCAATAGTTTAGTGAACGAATAGTCGCCTTACGTCACGTGGTACGAAAGGGGCGGGGCTTCATCCGCTGCTTGACTTATTGAATGAGGCTACTTTAAGACAGGTAGCTGTGCTCCGGAAGCGGGCGGCGGTTCGGTCAACACGCCGGCTTCTTCTTCTTTTTCCAGCTGAAACATGGGCAAAACATATTTTTATGCAGTCTGGTCCTTACACGAAGCACCGCGTCAGTTTATCAGGTGGGAAATCTGCCGCATTCGTTAAAAAAAAGTTCTAATTCCCAAGTTGATCGATGATCAGTTGATCTCATGCTGTTTCTTTAGTAACGTGAACCGCAGCAGTTACCAGCTCCAGATCCCTCTGCCCTTACCCCAGCAGCTGATCGTGTTCAGTCTGGGGGACTGGAGCTCGTTTTCCGGGGACACCTCGGTATTGATTCAGGTGTTTGTTAGCTCAGATGTGAAACCACAGCAAATTGGGATTCTTACACCACATTCAAGGTGGGAACACCGTAGCCTGATACATTTCACAGGCAAATAACGAACCAATACATTTATAATAGTGATTTAAAGATTAGCATGTTAATTTCTTTCCTCTTTTACACTGAAAGTTGTTTGGTGTGGGAAGGAGACTGGACACTGAGCCTTTTAAACGAATCCACACGGAAGAACAGGAAAGGTGGACATGCCAAAGTATTGCTCACTGTCTGTGGAGAGGTATTGTGTGTGTGGTGTGGTGTGGTGTGGTGTGGTGTGGTGTGGTGGGGGTTAATGGGAGTAATTAATTAATGTTAAAGATGGGCAGCATACTGGCTTGGTGGTAATCACAGTTGCCTTACAGCAAAAAGGCCCAGGTTCGATTCCCTTTCAGGTTGTCTTTCTGTGTGGTGTTTGCATGTACTTGTGCAGGTTTATGCCGGTTTTCTCCAACAGTCAAAAATGTGTATGTTGGGATGATTGGTGATTCCAAGTTTGCTGTGTGAGTGGTCTTTTAATGGACTTGTGACCTGTCCAGCCCTTTCAGAGAATTGGCATATGCTCTACGGTGGCATAGTGGTTAGCACGGTTGCCTCACAACAAGAAGGTCTCAGGTACAAGTCCCGGGCTGGGAATCTTTCTGTGCGGAGTTTGCATGTTCTCCCCGTGCTTGTGAGCTTTGGTTTCCTCCCACAGCCACATGCAGATTAGTGATTCTAAATAGCCTGTGTAAATGGTTTTGTCTGTGTTGCACTGCAATGGACTGGAGGCCTGTCCAGGGTGTACCACCTGCCTCTCACCCTATGCGAGCTGGGATAGGCACCAGCAGACCCCTGTGACCCTGAATTAGGGAATATGCAGGTAAAGAAGATGAATGGATGAATGAAAAATGTTTGTTTATTGACCTTGTGAACCACATCTGTATAGATGGTGCACCTGAGTGCTAGCTGATTATTTATTTTTTTACCCTGTCGATGTTTTGTGTTTTAATTGTTTTATTAGGCACACCAATCGTATAGAGCAGCCCCCCAACCCTTTTGTAGGCTTAGAATGTCAATAGATGTTACTTAGATGATCACTGGGGAAATTATAGTACACAGGCAAATATTGAACCAACACCAGTGTATGATTAATTCTTTGTCCCTGACAGAGGGTCTGCTCTGGTTAATTGTTTATTTGATTTATAAATACATCAAGATATGTCTACTTAATAAACTGGCATGAGATTCTAGCTGACCAGTGTGAACTATTGTGTGTTTTTAAGACAACATTTTCTGACAAAATATTTGTAATGTTTGAGCGCACTGAGAATCTAGTAACAAAATATTTATGGTAGGTCATGTGCTCTTAACCTGAATGTCATTTCATTATTTATTGTAGCAGTGTATATATAGAATTGGATTTAATGATTCTAATCATCTGTTTACAATATGTTTAATCAGGTGAAAGCCAGCTTTGTAAGCAGTACACCGTTGATGAAGAGGAGACGACCTGCCCCCGATCAGCTGACCAGCTTCTCCCAGACTCTCCTGAACAGTATCAGCAACACCAATGTAAGGAGAGCAGAGTTTCTCTGAAGTCTAATTCACTAAAATAAAGGTGCTTAGCTGGGACAAATTTCCATTATGTGCTTTTCATTGATTTTGATTGATTTTGAATTTTATTATTGATCATTTCCTTCTCCAGGTCACATCTCGGAGATTCTCAACCACAGATACTGTTAGTTATGCAGAGCTTAAAACAAGTAAAGAGGACATTCCGGACACCAGTCTCAGAACCTCGGGAGTTTGGTCTTTGGTATGGGGTATTCAATGGCATGATTTATCACCTACATAAAAAACAAGAATTTTGTAGTTCAGTAACTAATAAAAATAATGAATGCATCTTTAGACGAATTAAAAAGTGCTAGGATGTTCTGTTTAATACAAATGGTGATATGTACAGTAATGAAAAGCTTATGATTATTTTACTTGTTTCTCTGTACGGTCTAGAAGGATAAAACTCCAAGACGGACTGTGATCGCAAGGAGAGAATGCAATTATGATGAGTCTGATGCACAGCAAGGTTTTAACTCCAAAAAGCGCAAACTGTGCATACCTAGGTCGCAAAACGAAGAGAGGGAAGTTATTAAAAGGATGAGGGATTGCCGGGCAGGTAAACACTTTTACACCTCATTGTATGATTTTCTTTTTCTCTATTCGGCTTGTATAACTTATCCATTTTAGTTAGTCTCTGAAGTGTTTTTAAACACATTATTGCTCACATGATGAACAGTGCACACTCGCCAGTTATGTTTGCAATATTAATGCATTAACTTCTTCCTGCCATTAATTTGAATGCATAAACCATTCAGTTGAGATTATGGCAACATTGCCTAATCTTCAGACTCCTGTTCCCAATCTCCTATACCCCAAGGAATATCTCTCTTTTCCTAATGATTAGTTCAGGTGACTGAACCGCTTAATGAGGCACACTAAATTCTTGTATGCTCCTTCCATTATTTAATATCTATCTTTTCTTATAATATAGCTATTATATAGTGAGCAAATAGTTTTTCTTAAAAGGGTGCATATGGTTCTGTACTGTATTCTAAAGCCAGGATTATGTGAGCTAGGAGAACATTTCGGTACCGCCTAACCTCCTTGTTCTACAAGAATGAAACCTAATGTTGCTTTCTGCTGTTGTTTGACATGATGTCCTCTGATGCTTTCCAGCTGTGGATGAAATGAGTGGTTATTTCAGTGACGTAGTCTTAATCTGTTTAAACAAGTCTGGATCTTTTCACCTGCAGAACTGCTGCTCCCTGGTGGCAAAAGTCTTTTTTTTTTTTTTTTTGTACAATACTCAGACCATCTAATACCCAGCAAGTCATATTGTTGTGATCACATTTGATGAGATTTGTTAATATTTAGACTGCTGATAAACACTCTTTTCAGAGCATCCATCACAGCGCTGGAACCATACCATGTGTTTATGTGATCCTGACACAGCTGTTCTGATTGGTGGGGAGACTGCAGAACCAAACCACTCTACTGACTCCATATGGAAACTTGAAATCGGTGTGTTTTTATTTTAGTGCAATATAGGAATTGTTTGGACATTAGGAGTAAAATATAGTAGTAGTAGTAGTAGTAGCAGCAACATTAATTTATTCAAACTCCACACAGAAAGATCCCCGGCCCGGAATCAAACCCGGGACCTTCTTGTTGTCTTGCCACTGTAGTACTAATGACTGATTTCTGTTTCTTTCATGACTTTTTTTACTCTTTAAATGTTTGGTTTTCTATTGTTACAGAAGGTGATTTCTGGCTTCCTATGAACTCCCCTACAGTTGGGCCGCTACCTCCTAGCTCCCAAGGCCACACTGCTGCTTTTGACCCTGACAAAAAGGTTGTCTATGTATACGGTGGCTTTAGAGAAGGTCAACGCTATAGTGATATTTATATGTTGGACACACTCACCTGGACGTGGAAACTTTTAAAAGTAAATTTAACACGTTTTAACTAAATGTAGTTCATGGCAGCGCAGCTCTTTTTTTCTTTTCTTTTGTGTATTCATAACTTTATAGTGTCAATATTATTTCCACTAGGCAAATGGAAATGTCCCATCATTAGCATACCACAGTTGCAGTATTTATAAAAGCGAGTTGTATGTATTTGGAGGGTTGCAGCCCAGTCGTGGTCCTGGTGGCAAAGCTTGCAGTAATGCTCTCTACATCTTTAACGCTGAACATGAGCTGTGGTACCAACCAATCGTAGAAGGGGACCGACCGCTTCCCAGATTTGGGTCAGTGCACTATTTTATATATAATTGTTTGTGGCTTTTGGAAGGTTTTCAACAGTTAGTATGTATAGATATGGATTTCATGGCTCACAGTTCTTACTGTTTCTAAATCAGGCACTCCAGCACCTTACTGCCTGACAAACTGGTGATATTCGGAGGCCAAAAAACTGCTGCTTACCTCAATGACCTTTACATATTAGATCTTGGTAATGTAATACATCACTATTTAAAAGCACCTATAAAAATTTTATTCTCTAACCGCGTAAATTGTCAATAAAGGCTTTATGGAATACATTGCAGTAAAATTTGAAAACATGCCACCCATCGCTCGCGGGTAAGTCTGATTTGAATGTCTTGGATTGTGTGTTCCTTTATATTAATACTGTTTTCATAACTAGGAAACTAATGTATGGTTTGCAGTAGTACATACTGTCAGTACATTTGTCTGTGATCATATTGTTCTCTTTCCTTCCTTTCCATGGCCAGGTTTCATGCTGCTCTGCCCGTGTCTGACAACAGGGTATTGATCAGCGGCGGCTGCAGTGCTTTAGGAGCACTTCAAGATCTCCATCTCTTTAATATAGGTTACTGCTGCATTTATTTATTTCTAATAAAAATTGGGCTGCTAGCATGGGTTGTTGAAGCTTAATTAATTTAAGATCTTTTTTTTTTTTTTCTTCCAGAAACTAACTTCTGGTCGTCAGTGGTGTGTCCAATGCTCTCCTCAAAGCCTCGTGCTGGGCACAGTCTAATGAGTCTGGCCAGCACTGCTTTTTCAAACGATAATGAAAGGAACCGGGATGATTGCCATCACACCTACCTCACCACACAGTACACCATTTTAGTGTTTGGGGGCTCTGATTGCAGTGGCACGTTTTATGATGATACAGTGAAATGTATCCTGGAAATCCCTGAAGAATAGGCACTAGATAAAAAGGCCACTTCGAAGGTCATGGTGCATGGCTAAGAAACCTGTCTGTTTTTTACAGCACTTTTTTTAAAAAAAAAAAAGGAAAATAGATTTAAAATGCCACATTTTTTTACATTTATTTTTATAGCCAATTTTACAGATTTAAACAGCTGCTTGGCAGCTACTGTTTAATTTATCCAATTGAGATTTTTAATAGCATTGTCAGATTAACACAACGGTTGTCATTTTTGTCCAATAAATGTTTTTTCACCGATTTAAAGGCACCATATATATATTTTTTTGCTGTTTGTTTCAACCTTTGTCACATCTGTTTTCAGTACTTTTGTAATTTTTTTTATTTTTTTAGGGAATGTGCACTTTTTGTACAAATTTCTCTAGAAAAAAAAAACTTAATTACCTTTTTTTTTTTTTGCGGCAACAAATAAATTACAGATAAAAACCGGATCCCTGCTTTGGGTTTTTTCCTTTTAATGAATCTTTATTTTCATGTAGGTGCCGATTGAAGAATGTGTAAAATGACATTATGCTTTCAGGTCATCAGGTGTATCAGGCTGACAGGCTGGATGACTGACTTTAAATGCCTCAAGCTCCATTAGGGTCTGGTTTATCCGCTTGATTGTGGGATACTGGTCAAGATCCACTTTATATCTTTTATAAAATAATAAAAATAAAGCTACAACACTGCTCTGCATCTAGAACGCATTATAAACTGCAATAATATGTTAAACCATGTACCTTTCAGCATTGTAGACTTGGGGTACAAGACAAATGTCTGCCATGGATATCTAAAAACAGAATATTACATTTATCATTTATCCAGTGCAACTTACATTTAGATCCTTTATACATATAACTGATTGGGGATTTAAGGCATTTCTCAGGGGCTTAACAGTAGATATTATTGGTGCTCCGATCTTTGAATTATCTTAACCACTGCACTACCACTTGCCCAATATTAATTTAAAGAACACAAATGAAAAAATTATTTAATTTAATTAGCCAAATAGTGATTAGTAGTAAATTCATTTTAGTCTTTACTGATGATAAATCAGATTAGTATGCAACTATATTTTAGAATAAAAATATTAAAGTACATTAATATTTTTATTCTAAAATAATAGTTGCATACTAATCTGATTTATCAGTAAAGACTAAAATGAATTTACTTACTGAACTATAGTCATAAATCAGCATCATCATGTGACCTTGTTAGACAGATGCAGTAATCAAATTCCAATGATATTTGATTGGTAAAAGCCATAAAAACATGGTCTACATTATTACACCAGCTCTATTGTTCACAACTTCCTGGTCTCTTCTGCATGAAAAAATGGAATTCTCAAACCTTCCCATCTGGTGAAAAAACCATCATGACAATGTTAATATCACAGAGCTACATTTGTTATGTAAGCCGGTTGTTCTGCAGGCTTTTGTACATTTCACTGTTACTACATCTTGGATGACCTGCTAACGGCTTCAGTTAAATTTTAAAACCCAAGGAGCTCATTTCTGGTGCTTCATTACCTCGTTCCCAACACAGTATGTTCCTGATGTCTGCTTAAGGATGGATTCAAGTGCTGCAAAAGTAAAAAGTTGTTAGAAAACTTGTGACGAAAGAGAGAAAAAAAAGGATAAATTAGTGTTAAATCTTAATTGCACACCTGTAAATCCCTTGTTGATAAAATGTTGAGCCCACTGTAACTTTTCTTCACCGATTTTTTGTAGCACATAGACATTCTGGAAATTATAACCATTGTAATGTACTTCAAATAGAAATTTATGTAAAACAATTTTTGATTATTATTAAAATTAGGGTCAAACCTGAATAAAATGTTGCACCTGAATGATATAAAACGAGGCATCAGCCACAAAAGAGAAAAGACTTTTATTAAAATATGCAAATCTTTTACAATGTTGTTTATGCTAAAATCAAAGAAGTTACTGCCAGTGTGATTAACAGAGCAGAAAGTACCCTATTCCTTCCACCCCAAATGGCTCAGTTGATGGGTATCATAAGGATTCATTGGAGTATCATTAGAAAGTCTTATCTGTCAGGTCATATAGAAGCCTCCTAACTTAAGCCATGGTATCAGGTGGACCAATAACAATATAGCTTTATATTATATTATATTATATTATATGGCTCAATGTTTATAAATACCATATTGCAAACCCATATAGGAGTGGGTACGGAAAGTTCAGGCAGTTCCTTTGACCTTATGATTCTCATTTGCTCTGTCTTGCACCATAAGCTGCAACGTCTTATATAGACAGGTGTCTAATCAGGATATTGAAACACAGCTGGACTCAAAATGAAGGTGTAAAACCATCTCAAGGATGATCAGAAGAAATATACAGCACCGGAGTTAAATATATGAGTGTCACAGCAAAGAGTCTGAATACTTGTGATATTTCAGTTTTTCTTAATAGATCAGCAAGTATGGGCTGCTGTGCTTACATTAATGAGGAAAAAATTAACTTAAATGATTTTAGCAAATCGCTGCAATGTAACAAAGAGTGAAAAATCTAGGAGGGTCTGAATACTTTCCGTACCCACTGTATGTGTGTTTTTCAAAGCAAACAGTTGTCTATATTGTTTTTGTATGTTGTAGCATTACACAATTGAAACATATTTACAGTTACAGTTTGTCATTTAGCAGACGCTCTTATCCAGAGCGACTTACATTTGGTCTC
The DNA here is from genome assembly GCA_026260255.1 of Pseudolaguvia tuberculata. Taxonomy (NCBI): domain Eukaryota; kingdom Metazoa; phylum Chordata; class Actinopteri; order Siluriformes; family Sisoridae; genus Pseudolaguvia; species Pseudolaguvia tuberculata. The sequence continues at coordinate 6,916,162 of JAOTRA010000002.1, read as the reverse complement.
TCTTTTTTTTTTTTTTTTTACAACTGAGCAATTGTGGGTAAAGGACCTTGCTCAAGGGCCCACAGTAGTTGCTTGGTGG
>JAOTRA010000002.1:6890913-6904880 GCA_026260255.1 Pseudolaguvia tuberculata | reverse complement strand
GGGGTGAAAGAGGCAGATGTAGCGGACAGGGTAGTGTGGAGAAGAGTGATCCGCTGTGGCGACCCATAATGGGAGCAACCGAAAGGAGAAGCTACTTTTTAATTACTGGATGAAAAAATTAAAAAGTTTTGTACAGCAACCTTGTATAAGATCTCTCTAGAATAATAATGTCTTATGCGCATATTTAAATTTTTTTATTGTATAATTGGTGTTTAAGAGAAGTCTTCACCTTGTCTTTAATCTTTTTCTGCCTGTTTTTGCAGCTGTGAACTTCATATGTGATCACCCTGCTATAAAAGCCATCAGCTTTGTGGGTTCCAACCAGGCAGGAGAGTACATTTACGACAGAGGCTCAAAAAATGGCAAGCGTGTGCAGTCTAACATGGTTAGTCCTGCATAACCTTAAAATGTAGTTTTACAGGAGAATCCAAAATAGGTGTCTTGCTCTCTCTCTCTCATTTTATTTTTTATTTTGACTAAAACTTGAGCCTTACCAAAAAGAAACAAAATGAATTCACTCAATACTATTCAATAATGTTGCTCATCTGAGATATCTGGTTCAATATGGAGGAGCTGTTCATTACTGTGTAACAATTAAGTTTTTGTCTCACTTATTTATTTTTATTGTTGCTTGGTTTAGCTCTGTGAAAGAGAACAAATTGGTTTGTCTTTTCCGTCAATCTGCTAATGATGGTACACATGCATTAATTTGTTTGCACATAGCTGTTAAACATCCAGAGTCTCTTACATTTATTTTACACTGATTGACCTCTAAGGACTTTGCTCAGGAGCTCAACAGTTGCAGTTTGGTGGTACACTAAATTGGACTGTTGATTTTCTGGTCACCAGGCTTCCTAATTTGAAGCTTATGATGTACTCCCATTCTTCACAAATTTTCTTTCTCTACCCACCCAGTATGAACAAATTCAGGTTTGCTACTGGTATAAAGTGCGTATATTGTGAGCAGTGACACCACCACATAGTTTAGTATAGGCGATGCTTCAGTTTCTTACCAGTGGGTGGCAGCATTGGATATGGAATGGGTATTCACCACCAGTAATACCTTTTCAGAGCTTGGTTTAGTCATTTGAACCTTGTATTAATTTTCAGGATTGCCACTAGAAGGGGGTTAGGACTATGCACTTTGAGGGCCTAGAAAGATCTAGCAGAATATGTGTGTTAGGAAGTTAACACAACAGTTCAATCAAGTATTTTCTAAATCGAATAGAATACAATAAATGTTTAAAACGATAGCATTCGGTCCTGTGTGTCCTGAACACAACTTCACCAAAGATACAAATCACTTATCAGCAAATCTCCATTACAGTACACAGGGGGAGCAAGTCAGCTAGTTATCCCCTGAACAACTAAAAAAAGCTTTTTTGGTTTAACTTCCAGTAAATTAAAAATGTTTGTTTAACCATAATTGTACATCTAGTATGAAAGATGAATAAAGCTGAGTATGGCTTGAAAGTTCAGCGGTTTTATACATGTATATTTCTGTATGCCGTCCACGTTACATTACATTCCAAAATTTTAGGACTGATCTGTATGTTTATGTCCTGCTTGTCCAGGGGGCAAAGAATCATGGTGTTGTAATGCCAGATGCTAATAAAGAGAACACGCTGAACCAGTTGGTGGGGGCTGCCTTTGGAGCAGCTGGTCAACGATGTATGGCACTTTCCACTGCCATCCTGGTAGGAGAAGCTCGGAACTGGCTCCCTGAACTGGTGGAGCGTGCCAAGAACCTGCGTGTCAATGCAGGTACACAAGGGTTGTATGATGTTTCTTAATATTTAAAAGAGTGCAGCTATAGATAGTTAGGGATTTTGCTATTCACCCAACACTCTGCTTGCTCTCGATCAGTCTTGAAGGCTAAAAGTGCAGTACTGTGACTGTGTAGATTTAGTTACTGTACTAGTTTAAACCCCTTTTTCTCATGTGGCGCTAGATTCTCTGTTCACTTCTGCATGAAATTCTGCTTTTATTTTTTTTTCCTTATTCATGAAATATAGTAAACTGAAAAGACAGAAGTTTTAACGTTCATATTTCTGGCGCAGAAAAGCTGATGCTTTGTGTAACTAGCGTTTCCTTTATTTGCTCCCAGTTGCCCATTCGTCTTTTTTTTTTTTTTTTTCCTCCCTGTCATCTCTTCATGCTATGGGTTTTTATACCTCTCCATGCATTTCACTAGACCACCCAAGCCTTCATGACCACACCTCTCCCAGCTGTACTTTCAGTACAGCCAAAGTAGAGAAGCACATGTTTCTTGCTGGGGCCACAAACTCGAAACACTCCTTGTGGTACGGTCACATGAAAGTAACACAAGCAGGTCAAATTAAAAGATGAAAAATGAAAAAAATAAAATTTGCTGTACCAAAAAATATTGGCCTGCAATGCGGTAGCCAAGCAAAAACCCAGAAACAGCTTTTGGAGCACATTTGGTATTTTAAACTATGTGGTACAGTAAAAGACACAAATTTAATCATTTACTACTGAACATTGCATAAGAAAGCGAGCAACATTTAACACACTCTCTAAAACCATTGCACAACATTTGATCTGTCTCTTATGGTCATTCAAATATTTTGTCAATCATTTTTCATTCATTTGTGCTTTCTTGGTGCTAGGTGACCAGCCTGGTGCTGATCTTGGACCCTTGATCACTCCACAGGCCAGGGACCGTGTGAAAAGACTCATTCAGAGTGGAGTGGAAGAAGGTGCCTCACTGCTGCTTGATGGCAGAAATATAAAAGTTAAGGGCTATGAGAATGGCAACTTCGTAGGACCCACCATCATCAGCAATGTCAAGGTGAGTCATTCAAGAATTCTGAGCTGCTGCCGTGCGCACTGTTAAACCAAATTTTAATCGCATGTAATTTTCTCCCATCTCCCCTCCAGCCTGATATGACTTGCTATGAGGAAGAGATCTTTGGCCCTGTTTTGGTGGTCTTAGAAGTTGACACCTTGGATGAAGCCATCAGGATCATCAATAAAAACCCGTATGGAAACGGAACCGCCATTTTTACCACCAATGGTGCTGTAGCTCGCAAATACACCCATGAAGTGGAAGTTGGTCAGGTGAGGAATTTAAGTTTTAGCTTGGATTTTAAATTTGTCAATTGTAAGGGTATATTTAGAATTTTCCTTGGCAATTTGTTGGTGGTGTATTACCCAGTGTACATGTAACCAGTAAAGTTTAAAGTGAAAGACACAGTTTTATTAAGCAGACAATAACTAAATAAAAGGAACTGAAATATTCCATAAGTTTATAAAAATAGTTTAAAAAGCTATTCTGGATGAATTTTTTTTAGGAATTGAGTGAATACAGAAGTACAGAGTAAGTACAGTCGACGGGTACAAACCCTATTTGCGCCTCTCATCCAACCCTCAAAAAGACTGTTAATGTCAAGCTGTTTACATTCTGTCCTCAGCTGCCATACCCGACACACAAACATTCTTAAGAAAATACACATTTTCCAAAGCAGGAATCACCTTGTTTGCCTTGACTAAAAACCCAAAAGGAAAAATTCCCTTTACTGCCATTTCATAGCACGCAGACTCCAAATAGCTTACAGCAAATATGTGCTGTTTAGTCAAAACACAACGCTCCTCAGAAATCTTCAGCAGGTGGAAAATCTGTATCTGCATCCAAAAGGGATTCTGTGTAACCTGTTGATCTAATGGCTGTATTAAAATGGCACACCTTCTCTGTATTTGTTTGTGGCTCAGTCATGGTGTGTTTGCGATTTACAGTGTACATGGTTGTGTGATGAGTTAGCATTCAAAACCTCAGTGCACAAGACATCCTTACTGTACTCTTATTCCTTCCCTCACACTGGCTCCATCACGTTCCGCTCTTAGACTGCTCCTATTGCCGTTTTTGACATTTCACCAAGCTATACCAACTTCCAGGAATCACCCGCCCCAACAGAAATATTTAGTTTACATACCCTGTGCATACATTGTTGCTTTTCTCAGTGGGTACACAAAAAAAATGATTGTGGCTTTGGGCTTTGTGCTGTCGTGTCACTGAACGACTGACTTTCCATACACTGTAGTCAAGGCTCAGTAGCAATACATAGTTTTGTTCTGAACTTTTAAACAAAGTTTCCACTTTGAGTAAATTGAGGTTTTGCTCTAAGTACCGGCTACCCGTTTTTTAGCAAACAAGTGGGAAAAGGAAAAAACAACCGAAAAAATTGTCGTACAACTAAGTGTTGAGATTTTATTGCCTTTGACAGATGCTCTGATCTAAAGGTAATTTCGTTTTGTGTTAACATGCTGATTGCACATCTGTTCAGGTGCTAAGCTTTGGTTGAAACAATTTTGAGTGACCTACAGCTGTAGGGGTGAGATGGAGACTGTGCGGGAACAGAGGCAGTTTCAGGGTATTTGGGGAGAGTGTGATGTCTGATTCATTTTCCCTCCCCAGATTGGAGTGAATGTACCAATTCCAGTTCCTCTACCCATGTTCTCCTTTACTGGTTCTAAAGCCTCTTTCAGGGGTGACACCAACTTCTATGGCAAACAAGTAAGTCTGTCTTAACTGCAAATAAAGTGAAAAACAGTGTATAAAGATGTATTTAACTTGTATGAAACATTTTTATTGAAATTACTTTAGAATCATACATAAGTAAGTGTTGCCTGTTTTATAAAATAAGCCTTTTGTTCGTGTTGCTTCTGCAGGGTATCCAGTTCTACACCCAGATTAAAACTGTTACTTCACAGTGGAAGGCAGAGGATGCTACTGTAAAATCTCCTGCAGTTACCATGCCAACCATGGGCCGCTAAATTGCGCTAGAACGTCTGAATACTTCCTAAAGGCCGTGAAGTGTAAAACATATGGTACTAATGTGTGTAAAGTGACTTGGGGTTTTTCAAACATAGAAAAGTAGCTAAACAATCTGTGACTAGACTATTTAACTTTCTGACCCTATCCAAAATTCTTTTCTGGTTCTGCTTTTTTAAATATGTAGGCCATCAACGATGAACAGTAATTATCCATAAAAGTTTAATCTATATGTATTCTTACCCTGAATCTTAAAGTAAACATCTACAGCCTTAAAATCTGTTTCCCGAAGCAGAGAATTTATCTTATGATGCACCACAGATATTCAATTTGTAACAATAAATGGACAATGATTGTGTGCCAAAAGCAGGACTAATTTTGTCTCGTACATGGAACTTACAAATGAGGACATTTCTTTTAGATACATTAATCATTGTACCTGTAAAATGAATGACTAATTTAAACCTTGTAAAGGACAAATCTGTTCTACTCTCTGTACAGAAGGTAATACTGTAACAAGCTGGTGTGGTTAGAAAGGTATTGTGTGCTAGATTGAGCGTTATTAGCTAGAAGTCACTGCTGGGGTTAGAAGCCATGTTGGACACACATGCCTGGGTTATAAAGGTCATTAGGGATTCTTCCTCTGTAGCTCTGTGAAAAGATTTCAAAAAGAAAAGCTTCATCAAACAAGAGTATAAGAAAGGATTTATTCAAACTGATTGAACCACTTAAACAGATGCTCACGGGGACAGGAATATTTAATTAATGTATGTTTTTGCTGCATTTGCTTCTTGAACAATATTTCAGAAAATAGAACTTAAGGTATAAAAAGTCTTTTGGTGTGATTTTACAGAACAAATAATTCAATAATGAGGTCTAAATTAAAAAAAAAAACCCAGAGACTTCATCATCTATAGCATTTTTCTCTTTTTTTCCCCCCTTTTTTCTTTCATAAACCAATTAATTTTTGGGCGCTTATTTTAGTACTTATTATTTTCAACCCCACAGTAAGGGTGGAATAAAGTGTAAAGACCCTCTGTAACAAGGAATAAATGGAGGACTTCATACTTGGGTTCTCTGTCCTGAGTCCCCTCGATAGATGTAGAAAGAGCTGGAAGCAGCACTGCTTTTCTGTATACAAACACAGATAGTAACTAAAGTAAGCATTTAAGGAGATGAAACTGGCTGATGTACAGAAATGCTATAATAGTCCAGTATTATGGGTAATTCTGGCTTAGTCATACACTGGGTTCATGCAAGTACATCAACAGCATAAAAAGTATTCATGTTCCTCTCATAAAGTAAATATAAATAAACATGCCAGTCATAATGAATTTCTTTCATCCATCTATTTACTGTATTTGTTTATTCATCAGTTACACCAAAATTCATATTAACCTAATTCTGCCTACATCTTCTCTTTAAAAGATGTTTCCAGTTACTTCCAGAGAACCACAGGCGCTTCAAATGTACCAAACAAGCTGTTGGGTGTGCAGGAAGAACTCTGGATCCAGATGCCTTATACCAAAGACATGCTTCTGTGGCCACTGCACCCTTATTTTTTTTTACCCCACAGCCCTCACGCTTCCTTTCTTTACTGCATGAGCAGGCTCTAGAGTGTTCAAACTTTAGTGTGATACTGAAATAACAGGCTTGATGACACTGTTTTTGTTTTGAGGGTATTTTAACAATAATTCCAGATCACTGGTTATGGGTCATAAATTGAAATGAGAGAAGTGGAAATGAGGAAATTGGAGACACATGGCTACATTTATAGCCTTGATTTTCTACTTGGATTTGGAACTGGAAACAATAGTGTGCCTTAGCGTTTTCCTGCTGTAAAGTGCAGACAGTTGTGAGCAGCAATATGATGACAAGATGGCTTGTGGTTAGGTATTGCTGGTGTTATTGCTCTAAGAACAAAGAATATCACATGTAGCCATCTATTCATTATAAAAACTATCATTAATTTATGCATTCATTTATCTTCTAGTTCGCTTATTCCCTAATCGGGGTCAAGAGTGTCTGCTGAAGCCTATCCCAGTGCATAGGGCAAAAGACAGGTTGCCAGTGAATCGCAGGGCTGCACGTAGATGAACAAACACATATAAACACACTCACCTCCTCCTAAGAATGTACATGTTTTTACTCTGTGGGAGGGAACAGGAGCACCTCTACACAGAAAAGCGCCTTGCCTGAATATTAAACCCAGGACCGTCTTGCTGTGAGGCAACCATGCTAACCACTGGGTCATCGCACCACCCTAACTAAAAATCATGTTCAAATATTTATGTAATTTGTGTTGAATGTGCTTGAATTTCTACTTACTAATAACATTCATTCATTCATCTTCTTACCCGCTTATTCCCTAATACGGGGTCATGGGGTTCTATTGCGCACATACGGCAAGAGGCAGGGGTACACCCTGAATAGATCGCCGAACACACATTTACACACATTTGCTCCTATGGGCAATTAACAATCACCAATCAACCTAATGTACATGTTTTTGGACTGGGAGGAAACCGGAGTACCCAGAGGAGAACATGCTCTGCACAGAAAAGATCCCTGGCCACCACACCGCCCTTAACAATGTCAAACTATTTCAAGTACATCTTCACCTTGTTTTTAGACCGTTCATTTTAGCAAACAGCAGCCGTAATACTCGCTCCTTCTGCTCCCAAGTCATATCAGAAATGTCCACTTTTGAGCTCTGCAGGTTGCTCCTGAAAGACACGACAGGACAGTAAACCAGGCCTAACATCAGTTAGGAACAAATTCCCATTGTCCCAAAATTCCCAGTTCTGTCCCAACAGTGTACAGATTATTATAACAGCAAAATAAACAGACTTATGTCTTATGTGTTTGTTAGACCTCCAGAATCCTCTGAGCAAATGGCATGTCACATTATAAACACTAGGTATTGGTATTCGCTTGCAGTTTCTTAAAATTATATTAACTATTTATTAACCCTGTGTAAATTGCATGTGCTAAATGTAGTCATTTTGTATTTGTGAAACAGCTGCTGTTCTGGGCTTTTCAACAATTTCAAACATTTACTGGGAATTGCTCAACAGCAAACAACAGAACGAGCAGGAATGACTGATCCTGTGCATGACTGAAAGCTGGGATATGAGTATAGCATAAAATTGTGCAAGCAAGCATACAGGTCACAACATGCAAACAACATCCACTTAAAATTAGCTGCTATCTTTGTTCATATTGTAGAAATGTTGCAACGACATTAGCATGGTCTGACTCAGCATAATTGTATTTAACATAGTTACATTTCAGTAATAGCCTGATTCACTAGCATAAAATCCTAAATAAGTCCTTGCCAACCTTTGACAAATGGTTATAGCAATTTGATTTAAGAAGCGCTTATACACCAGACTAAGGGATTACACTGCAATCTATTCCGACTCACCATTTTACAGCCTCTTCCAGATCCGTGTAAACATTGTTGGTGCTGTGGGGAACTTTGTTAAAGGTGCGAATCTGGGGGTACTCCTTCCTCCCTGATCGTGCGTCACTCATTCGTTTGCGGTAAGCCTCCATCGCTTCCTGCCTTTGTGAGTAAGTGAGTTAAATGTCTTAAACATGCACATGTTCGTATATTTAATTCCATTGTTACGCACTTATTTCATTGGATTTATCAATTTATTAGCAGTGGAATTTGCGGTGTATAATAACAGAAAGAAATATGTTATTCGATTAAAATTTATAACAAGTATTATAGAATCTCTGGAGGGTTTAAAGCAAAAGTACATTTTTGGTTCCTTTTGGTAGAAACCCAACACTGCTTATTAAAAGCATGGTGGTGGTATCATTATGTTGTGGGTATGGTTTTCTTTAGTAGGGACTAAGAAACTGGTCAGGGTTGAGGGCAAGATTAAAAGAGCCCAAAACAGAGCACAGAAGCCTGTTTCACTATGCAAGAATCTTGAGAGGTTTCAGTTAAGTCTCCATTAATGAACATCGGTTGAGTCAAAAGTCTTTTAAATCATAAAGATTTATTATACTTATTTCCCTTCAGTTTTAAGAACTTAATTTCAGTAGAATTACATTGCATTAGGATTTACGTCTCAGTTTGTCATGGCTTTAAATCATTAACGATAGGATTTGTTTAGACATTAACAATTACAGCATTTGGCAAACGCCCTTACACCCTTAATCTCTTTTATACAACTGAGCAATTGAGGGTTAAGGGCCTTAATCAGGGGCCCACAGAGGTGCTTATTATATTTATGTCAACATAAATATTATCTTTCCTGTCCATGATTCCTCCTAATCTGTTTTGTGAAAACTGCATTTAGTGTTTTAAGTACCTGTACTGGATCTGACTAGTCACGATCTCCTGCCTAACTTGAGCCAGAGCCTCATGAAAGAAAAGCTCAAGTTGTGTGCGCTGTTCCACAATGCTGCGTGCAAGCCTTTTCACTTGACTCATCTCACTTTCGCGCATAGAAAGCAGTTTCTGCAGCTTCTTCAGCTCCACCTTACCAGCCTGAGAACTAACTACAGCTTTCTCCTGCATGGTGATATTCCTTTGCTCACACTTGGTTACCATAAGGGCCATCTCCTTTTCCAAAGTGGTTACTTTGACCTTGAGCTCAGAGTTCTCATTGCGCTGTGCTGCAAGCTGAGCTACAGTGTCTTTTATCATCAGCTCGCTTGTCTCCTGTTGAAACAGGGAATCAAATTATTGAAAAGGGATTAGCATTTTTTTCCTGTAATGAACTTTTCTGGATTGTTGAGATGAAAACTAAACTTTTGGTTTAAGGTTCTCTGTTTGATAGAACCCACAACATTGCTCATTAGAACATGGTGGTGATATGTTGTGGGCATGCTTTTCTAAGTATTGACTCAGAAATTGGTCAGGGTTGAGGAAAAGATGAAAATAGCCCAAATCAGAGCAAGCTCAGAAAATGCTAGTTTCAATATTCAAGAAAGCTGAAACCAGTGTGGAGTTTCACCTAATAACAGGACAGAAACTATTAAAAAAACAAAGGCTTTTTGGATACCATTTTAATAAATCTAACCCATGTATCTATTCAAAAAGTAAATTTGTATTTATTAGGGGATACATGTGGTCAGTAAAAATATCCAGAGGCTATGACATTTCAATCAAGACTTATTTCTATTTCTATTATCACTGTGCGACTGTTGGGATGGATCAATAAATATCTGCTGTCTGATCCCACCCAAAAATGGAGAATCTACAATGATCCAGATTTTGTCAGATTCGGCTTCCTGTCCTATAGAACACTATAGAACATCCTAAGCCTCATTGGGTTGTGCTTTCGAAGCATGTTCACAGATTTACTTTATCACTGGTTCATTTAGTCCGGAACAAAAAGAAAATGTTGTCCTGCTGCAATGTGTTAATTCTCGCTGGACAGCAAATATAACTATACTGATCCCTGATCCATTCAAACCTGATTGATTAGTTTGTCACCCCCTTTTTTTTTTTTACACCGATATTGGACTGTACTAATTAGCAATTGCACTAAAATTCATTTCAATCAGTGTGAGCATCCTGAGATGCTTTTCTGCCCAGCACAATTAAACAATGAAGCCAATCATTCATTCATTCATTCATTCATTCATTCATATTCTGACCTGCTTATTCCCTAATTCGGGGTCACAGGGATCTGCTGGGGCCTATCCCATTGCACATATTGCGAGAGACAGGTCGCCTGTACTATCACAGGGCCACACATAGACGAACAACTATCGTGAGGCGACTGTGCTAACCACCGCACCGACCATATGAAGGCAATCATAATTTTATGGCAATGACCTGCTGTAACAAATGAGTAAAGCTCAAGGAAACAGTGCAAGTGTGTATGTATTGTACATCTGTGTGTGTGTGTGTGTGTGTGTGTGTGTGTGTGTGTGTGTGTGTGTTTGTATTTGGATTGGGGTCATGGAAAGTGTGCAGAGTGCCAGGCCACAGCGAGACAGGAGGCTCCTCGAGTGGAGGTGAGGAGAAAAAGCCACCACAAGCAAAGTCAAACATACAATCCAGTGCAAATAAAGAGGGGGGGGGGGATTACTATGTATTAGTTATGTAGAGCTCCAGAGTTCAGGAACTACCACAATAAGAACAGGACTAAAAAAATTAATTTGTCTACTCATATTTTCTGAATGTAGCTCTCTTTACTTTTCCAATGTCCTTTTTAGGTTTTTATAAGCACATTTTTGTCAAAAAGTGACCTCAGCCCTATACATGTTGGTTTTTAATTATGTTTTGAGAACATAAATAACTCTGATGACATTGGAAAGGTCTTCGGTCCTCGCTAACACCATTATCTAAAATAAGACGGAGGTGGTCTGGCATCAGAACTTGCACAGAGCCATCATTGAGAGCTCATCCGGGTATCGCCACATTGGAAACCAGCTTGTTCTTCTATGTGTCTTTTTGTGCTTTTTCTAGATTTATTGTCTGGAGGAAACATATATTCATTTGTTGGTTTGTACAGTGATGTGCCACTATAATCGTTGTACTGTACCTTTTCCAAGATAAGAGTTGCATTCTCCTCTGCCAAGGACTTGTTGCTCTTTTTTAGCTCTTCTGCCTCTTTCAAGTGATAACCAAGCGCCTCGTTCAAACGTACATTCTCCTTAAACACTGAACGGGACACGTTGTCCAGTTGCCTGTTTAGGGAGGAACCATGTATTAGCCCATATAGTAAATTAAATACAAATGTGTTCTGTAACATTATTATAGACTGGAGCAAGAAGGTGTCAAAGGAGTATCCAGATGATGAATAGTATGGCTGAACCACTAAGACACAGGGCTTGTTCTTATTCTACGTAGCCGTCCATGACTCATCTAAATTAATTTGGTTGACCTCAAATGGTTGGTGGAGTGTAGCAGGTGCAGGATAGTCCACTGGTCTGAAAATGACCTAAAAAGGAAACTCCTTGGCAGAAAGACTCATAGCCACAGCACCACATCTAGAAGTAAGATATAAGAAGGTTTGCAGCTTTGACTTTGGTAAACAAACCAAGCAAAACTAACACATGGCTTTTGCTGTGGCCCAAAAAAAACCTGAACTTGTACACACATCCATACACACATGTTCCGACATGAACACATTCACACATGCTGTTTGCAAAGCCGAGGATATAATCACTGGCTTAGATGATGTATACTATCTTCAGGAGGAAAGGTTTGGTGTGGAGATGATAATAACCTTGTTTAAATAACCGAAGGTTATTTACTTTCCCTCTCTGTATGATGGTGCTGTTTTAAAAAGTAAATTATCCTGTAATTGGAGGCGGGGACGATGCACAGAGAGTATACTCACAAAACTGCCTCATTGTGGGCTTTCTCTGCCAGCTTAGCAATTCTCTGCTCTGCTTCCTTTTCTAAACAGACCTAGTTGGATGAAGATAAACATGTGATTGTTCCAATTCTCTTATTTTTTAAAAAGCTTAACTTTTCCTATTTTGGGCTCATTTATTAAAAAGTTCTTTAAACCGATAAGGACATTTTCAGCCTTCTTACTACCTTTTCAATTAAAAATTTATGCTCCATTCTTGCCAGATTCTCTTTGTGTTCACGGTCAGCAATGTACATGCTTTCTTTCATCTAGAAAATAGAATAGAAAATAATAATGATGTGTTAACCCATCCAATGAACATAATGAGTATGATTTACTGTTGTTTTATTGCTAATGATGTTCAGAGAAACAGAAACAAGAAGAATTTCATAATACCGTCTGTCCAAAGCAGAAAAACAGAAAACAATGTTAATGAATGTTTAGATTCTTGACAAAAGAGGAAAAATCCACCCTAGACAAATAGAAATTAATATTTCTATTTAACTTGTGATTGTAATAACATTACAATATAAAAAAACCCCTTAATTAAGCCTTTTATTTTAACCTTCATTTTTATAAATCTGGTCCGTTATACCTTCTGTTAATTGTTTTTCCTACATTCCAACTGAAAATCTGTTAAACTGGTATCAGTGTTATTTTATTCATTGTTTTATATTTACCTTATGCAGCAGTGATTCATTTCTTTACTCCAGAAGACTCTGCTTTGGAATTTGTATACTGTGGGTAACTGGGAAGCCTTTAAAGTATTGACTTTTAACATAAGTAAGAACGTCTAAACAAATGTGGGGTTTAAGTTGATTTATTAATTGATTATTTTTTATTTTAATTGTTTCAATTTATTTTTTTAGATGGGGTCAGGGGCATTAGGAAATCTGACAGGTCCATGTAGACATTTTGCATGTTTCATAAGTAAATAATAGCACAGCTAACCTAACATGGATTATTTTTGGTATGGTATTATTTTCTTAACTGGCTACAAACTACAGACTTTTATGATCAATATTGGATCACTCATAACATGTCACCCATAACAAATAGAGGTCTTATTAAATGATGTTCTTCAAGGCAGAAAACAACCGGTTTTTGTGTATGGGAATGGTTTAGAAGGCTCCTGTAAACTTTTAACAATAACATTATCAACAACTGTTTTTATTTTATATATTTATTTGGTATTTATATCAAAGTATCTTCTTCTTCTTCTTCTCCTTTCGGCTGCTCCCGTTAGGGGTCGCCACAGCGGATCATTCTTCTCCACATTACCCTGTCCGCTACATCTGCCTCTTTCACCCCAACTACCTGCATGTCTTCCTTCACCACATCCATAAACCTCCTCTTTGGTCTTCCTATTTTCCTCCTACCTGGGACCTCCATCATCAACATTCTTCTACCAATATACTGTATGTCCCTCCTCTGCACATGTCCAAACCATCTCAACCTAGCCTCTCTCGCCTTGTCTCCAAAACATCCTACATTCGCTGTCCCTCTAATGAACTCATTTCTAATCCTGTCCATCCTTATCACCCCCAATGAAAATCTCAGCATCCTCAACTCTGTCACCTCCAGCTCCAGTCTTTTTGACAACGCCACTGTCTCTAAACCGTACAAACATTGCTGGTCTCACTACAGTCCTATAAACTTTCCCTTTCGCTCTTGCTGAAACTCGTCTATCACAAACCACTCCTGCCACTCTTCTCCACCCGCACCACCCTGCCTGAACTCTTTTCTTCACTTCTCTAATGCACTCTTCATTACTTTGCACTGTTGACCCCAGGTACTTAAACTCTTCTACCTTCACTACCACTTCTCCCTGCAACCTCACCACT
>JAOTRA010000002.1:6857028-6874540 GCA_026260255.1 Pseudolaguvia tuberculata | reverse complement strand
TATATATGCTCTTACAGTTGAGACATAGCATCACCCGTGATGATGTCAACTTTGAATCTGAAGGAACTGGTAATTTGTCTGTCTGGAAAAAAATCTTGTGGTCACGATTTCATGGTTACAATAGTCTTTTGCAAAAAAACACAATGGCCAAAACAGTTTAAGCACAAGCACAACTGGCATATAGGACTTAACTGTAATTGATACCTAATGTCTCCTAAACCGGGTGATTTATCTTCTGTCTTCTGTTTCTTTGTGTCTGACAGCCGGGCTTCCAGTGCTTGATAATGAAATGTATAATGCAGTGAAGCCGGGACTGTCAGCATATGGAGATGATCCTGAACAGGTAATTCTATACCATTATTACATGATTACTGTTCTATTCTAATAGACATCATTCTTTTCAACCCCACTTTTAACTGAAATTGCAGATTAATACTTAATGATTATTTGGTCAGTAGTGAAATTTGGAGTGAATGAATGCTTGGATAGCAAGTTAGTTCCATATAAAATAGGTTATTTTCCAATCTGGTGTTAACCGCAGGATGGAACAGCCTGACTTGTAATTATTGTTTTCTTTTTATTCAGTAGATTTTGTTCTTCTATAATTTTAATTATCTACTTTTATTTGCCTCAGTGGCTTCACTTTGTTGAAATTGTCTGTTTCAGGGCGGAGAGACCATCAGACATCTTCTTAAAGTGGCTAAAAAGACAATCCCCAAAGAGGAATGGTGGCAGACTCCGGTGTTATTGAAAGCCACAGCAGGTCTACGTATGATGCCTAAAGAGAAAGCCCAAACTCTGCTGGATGAGGTGAGGAAAACTTTTTTATTTTTTTTAAATTTTTTTCACCCCTTTGCTCCTCTCCATAGACAGATTGGTGGAGAAACCCACTATAACGCCAAAGACAGGGAGATGTTAACCACATTGTGTGTGTGATAGAGAGAAACAGAGAGAAAAAGGGCTAGAGGATACATTAGGATTGCATAAAAACAGCTGTTTTGAGGCTGTCTGGAACATTGGGCTAAATTGGCTTTTGAATTATTTTACCAACACAGCAACCACAGACACGGCTTCAAATTCTCTTAGTTACAGACAGTTTCAGTTGATTTAGTACATTTCTTCCAGATAAAAAGATTTGGCTTGAGATTTAGGATGTTTCTGTTTCAATCTTAGACAGAATATATTCTAATAAAAGATTTTTATGGATTTTATGGAATTGTTTTGTATTGAAGACTGAAATGTAATATTTATAATCACAGGTGAAACAAGTATTTGATGAATCTCCTTTCTATGTGCCAAGCAACAGCGTCAACATCATGAACGGCACAAATGAAGGTAATAAAGTTAGTTTTCATTGCTTGTTATTGACATTTCTTTTCATCATTTTCTCTAACACATTGAAAGTCACTTTATGACCATGTTCTTTATTGTAAAATTCATTTTTAAAAATTTATTTCCTTTCATCCTCCCGCATGTATTATTATATAGACTTCTTTTTAATGTAGTTACACTTTTTTTGTTGTTGCAATCTCAGATGTACAACTCATTACCTGCTTTTATGAGTTGTGAGTAACATCACATCTCAGACATGTCTGATTACCTCAGTTGAACCCTGATGGCCGAGAAATCAAGAAACTTTATTGAATACAATTCGCCTTTAATGAAGAAACATGCAGTGCATGTGCGTAAACTCTGTCTGAGCTATTTGGCAGAGTTTAAAACCACTAATAGCAGGTGGCAAAGTTATGGCAATGACTCAGTGGTGGCCCCATATCCCAGAGTAGGGTGTAGGCTGCCAAAATATAGAAATCATACCTTGATCATTTTAAATTCAAGTAATAAACTGGTACTTCTTTCATTAAAACTGATGCCTAAGTTTAAAAATAATTATTCAAAGAGATAGACAACATCAGTTTAGTGGGAAATATTTATTAGTTTAATAAATGTGGTGAAACTATTGGCGCAGTCTGATTACTGATTTTAGCAATATATTTATAGGATTTATTCTGATCTTATTTGTGATGGTTTGTCTTGCTCTACAGGAATGCTGGCCTGGGTTACAGTGAATTTTCTGACAGGTTGAGTATTGCTCATGTTTTGCTATGGTAGAGTCAGTGGTGGATGCTGGTTCATGGTCTGTGGTCAGTAAATTTACTTTTTAGAGTAATAAATTTACTTTTTAGAGTAATGGAGTCTTCCTTCAGCTGCACTGCCCATGACTCAGCTCCGGCCATCTACCACTTAAACTCCCATAGAATATAAAATGATTTATATTTAAAATCCTTAACATACAAAGACTACAATTACAATATATTGGAAACTATTCCAATCTGGATAGATTGCAAGGTTTATAGAAGCTTGCCATACATTTGTGTTATAGGTCACTTGTATGCCAATACAAGAAAAACTGTAGGAATTTTGGATCTTGGTGGTGGTTCAACCCAAATCACATTCCTTCCAAAGTCAAAGGTATGTACAGTATATGATCAAACAAAAGTATTATGACACCTCACATCCATGCTTTTTCCTATCCAGATTTATTCTCACACACTGAGGTCAGGGTTCTGTGCAGGACATATTTCCTTCCAATTATAACACAGCACTATAACCTCCTGGATCTCAGGGGTTTGTGCACAAAGGCATTGTCATGGGTAGTGAAGGACTAATGCTACACCATACAAAGACAGCTGTGTGCCTTTCACTGTGGTGGGTGGAAAAAGCACAGTTATATAGGTTTTCAGGTGGGATTTCACCACTTTTGGCTGGATAGTGTTGTTTAGAGAGAATGTCGATTTATCTTCACCTCTCTATCAAACCTCATACTTGCACTTTTTCTGCTGCAGAGAACCGTGCAGAATGCTCCTCTCGATTACATTGCACGTATGGACATGTTCAACACCACTTATGAGCTTTACACTCACAGGTATTTCACTGGATCCAAAGTTGTTCTAAATTGTACACAAATGATGCAAAAGTCATTTTATTTACTATTATTTTTCTCTCCTAAATTAGTTACCTTGGAAATGGCCTTTTTGCTTCACGATTGGCAACTCTTGGTGCACTTGGAGCCGATGGTAACGTTTTCTGATGTTTCTTTAACTAATACTCGCATTTATATGCAAACATTGGATTTTTCAGGACCAATTGATTGTTCAAACACTATTCCAACCTGTGTATCCTCTAGGTCTTGACTACAAAGTTTTCACAAGTTCCTGCCTACCAAAAAAGTTCAGTGAGGAATGGACATTTGGTGGAATCACCTACAAAATCAGTGGAATCCCAGATGGTATGAGCTTCAACCATTAACCTGCTTTTTAAAAAACAGAACAAATGAGTCAGTATCAGTCATCCCAGGCTTCAGAGGATATAATGTAATTATTCAGATCTAAAAATGTTATTCATATGAGTAACGTATTACACAAGGCTAAGCCAACATTAAATTTAAGACATAAATTTAAAAGAATTTCAGTGAGGGTACAATTGTGTAATTGTAGAGGCAAACAGCATATTCAGGGTTTTGCCAGGTCTGTTTAATTGTCCAGCTCTCAGGCGTTTGAACAATAATAATACTGCAAACATTGTATTTAAGTAAAGAGAAAATTGTTAGTTGAGTCCTTAAATGATATAACAATCCCTCACCGCACTCATGTAGCCAAGAGAGGTCATATGCTTGGTATTTTCTCTTTCGTATAGCTTGCAGCTTTATCATCAAGACTCCCGAATTTTGAGGCAATATGAAATTGCCAACAAACATGGCTTCTGTCAGCATATGGTTTTCACTCAACTGGCTCATACTGCCTTGATTATTCATGTAGCGAGTCTAATTTTACCTTCTGAGGCAAAATCTAGGGTCAGACGGTAGGAATGTAAATTGCATTGTGTAAAGACAAAAAAAAAAGTGCATTACATCTTTTTGGACTTTGCCTTGACAGGTTATGCAGGATATAAACTGTGTTACCATGAAGTCCTGCGTGTGGTAAAAGGAATTATACATCAGCCCTACGAAGTCAAGGGAAACAGTGTCTTTTATGCCTTTTCCTATTACTATGACAGAGCTGTGGACTCTGGTCTTATCGGTAATAAAATGCTGCTTTTGTTTATGCACTCTACGATAAAAATGCGGAAAATTGTAGGAGAATGTCTCTAATTAAGTCTTTTCTGTCTTGGTCTTAGATGCTGCCAGAGGCGGTGCTGTGGAGGTTAGAGACTTCAAGAAGAGAGCCAAAGAAGGTAAGGTGCCAGCCTTTGGAAGTTTTCCTTGTCTCCCAGGCACAGTCAGGTCAAAGCCTTACCGTACACACTGTACAAATATAAACTCCCAGTGCTTATTTGCATTTGAGACTCCTGACAATCGCACAACCTTCACAAAATGACAGCCTCGCCACCACATAAACACACCCTGTCCCGCTCCCACACAAATACCTGATCCTGTGTGTTCTGCTACCTCTGCTGCTGCCCAGCCCACTGTACTGACTGGCACATGCTAGTGTCGTCCGAATAACAACTTAAATATCACAATGCATGTTTATGATGATGATCAGTTTTCTAAAAAAGCACCTTGACGCCAGAGATTGATTTATAGCTTTTGGCACTATTACGCAGGTTCCGACAAATATAAAAAATATCACCAAAGTGCCAGATTTTTCTTTTGCGCAAAAATGTTAGGCTGTTGGAGTTGTAAGGCTTTTATTTGTGTAGTGACAACACGGTTACGTGGTCTTGATGAGCCACTTTTGGCACATGGAAGAACATTTCCTTCTCGTCCTCCACTTAGACATCTGGCAACTGCTGCATGACAATCTAACAAGAATAGTTGTGACTTAATGATGTGTCTCATACAAGAACACTTGGCAACCTGTCATAGTTTGGTCTTTGTGGTTTGTCACCTCTTTAAAACATGTGCAACCTAAGCTATGAAACAATCTATGTTACAACTCAGCTCGAAAAAAAAAGGTCAACGTTTCTATTTTGCTGTATTGTAGTAGAGAGACAAACATGAGTTACGTTAATATTTTGGTGTTACAATAACAAAAGCTAATTAGGGGCTTAGTGTCTAAAAGTAACAAAACTATTTTTCACATGGTTTTTGACTTCATTTCTCACTAAAAAGAAATTATTATATAGCGCCAACAAAATCTTTCCCTCTTTTTTTTTTTTAAAGTTTGTAACAAGATGACTAAATACCGTCCTATCAGCCCTTACTTGTGCATGGATATGACCTACATCACCGTCCTTCTTAAAGAGGGTTTTGGCTTTAAGGACAACACTGTTCTGCAGGTGAGCATTTTACTGTTGGGTGCAATTTACAGTTTTACACATGCCAAATTAGTTGGTCATTTAAAGTAGAAAGAGAAACAAAAAGAAACAAACAGCATAGTTTTATAGTTTGTAAACAGAGATGCACTGATCCAGAAACGGGTATTGGACCTGATACTGAGCTAATGTATTTGCACACCTATACTGAAAGTTGATACCTGTTGTGACGTCATTGAGAAAATATTTGAAGATTCCGGCAGCAGCACCGCCGGATTGTTAGGCTATGTGGTCTCTTAAACATTGAAAAAAAAAAAAAAACATCTAAAATTAAACGTTAGCTGTAGGAAATGATTTTGCAAGTCTATAGAACATGGCAAGAGCTAACTACAGCTAACGGTATCTATGAGTACTTGAAAAAACATATTAGGACTGGTATTTGGGTAACATTTCATCAGTAAAATAGAGTATTGAATTTGAGTAATATAATGGTAACCCTAATATTTATGTTGATCTCTTACAGCTTGCTAAAAAGGTGAACAATGTTGAAACAAGCTGGGCTTTAGGGGCCACTTTTGATTACTTTCACAACCTGAACATTCACTAAAGCCTGCAGACTTTTTGGTGCCACCGGTTGGGTAAACACAGATTCAGAGTGAGGAACCTCGCCTACGCCTCACTCTCCTTGCTGAAATTCAAGCAGCTCTGCACTGTAGCCATGCCCTCTCCCTCCGTGCCAGTCAAACAGAGTTCTTTCCTTCAGCGAAACCTGTATTTCTTCAAAAAATCTCCAGCTTAACCTCAAATTCCTACTGTATGCTTAACCCAGGATTAGTATATTTTTGTACCTTGGGCAGTTAGAGTTTTCTTTTCCTTGCTTTCGTCTCACCTGAGACGCTGCCTGTCTATCTTGGCTGGCTTGGAGTTTGTGATGGGTAGTGAAAATTAATACAACCGTTCACAGATTTTAAGGACCTTGCCTCGTGCTGTGTGCAGAAATTGTTTCTAGAAATTTATACTGTATACATATTGTTTTACCGTAGAAATGAACTGGTAGTCATGTTAAAGGAGGAAAACTCAAACAACATAATTCCTGTCACAAAACAATATAGTTTTTAGCAGTTTATTTAATGATGTTGATGCTTGTAATTATTGGTGGTACTCACTCAAACATGGAGACAGAAACAAAACATCTCATTTACTGATTTTGGCCTAAAGTGCATGAACGCTGTTGTGTGAATTTCTGTACGTGTGTATTTATGTAAGTATGTGTTTGTATGTTGAGTAGATTTATCTTTAATATTAAACTGGAATTTTAGGGCTACAACTAAACTTACGTTAATATTTGGTCCTGTCCAAACTCGAGATAGCCAAATTGTGAAAACGTTACTGATTTGTCTACTTCTATGACCTCAGGTTTCTACCTAAATGACCCAGTCTACCATTCTAATTATGTTAGAACACTGTTTGCATTATAGTCACAAATCAGGTACCCTTGCATAGAACATCATCACCTCCACGGGAATGTGTTAAGAAAAGCTTTTGGCTTAATGCACTTAATATGCAAAGTATTAATTGTGAATTATTGTATAAATATTTATTACATATAGATACAGGTATTGTTACCTACACCTAAATATTGTTACTTTATTTGTATTCATGATCATTCATTCTTTAACACTAATATGTATATACATACACATTACTCACCAATGTAAATATCAACAAATAACCAACAGTTTAATTATTCATTATTGTTTGTGATTGTGATAACTGTTGTGATCATGTGCCAAAGTTATATGTAAAATGTTATGTTAAAGTACTTTTTATTTACTGACAAACATCATAGGCTATAAATATGCCTCCACCTGTTCATGTACCATGTGAATAAAATCACTAATAAACACATTGTATTAGACTCCTGGCATTCTTTTGCTTAGAAAGGATAACATCTTCATACCTTCTGTGATCCATCCAGCACAAGTGGTCCATACAAAGGTTCTTACAAGAGTTTCAATCATTCAAAGAGTTTAGAAATCTCGATCCTTATACCATAACCTTATATTCTGTTTGATCCATAAAAGATTTACAATAACAGAGCACAAAACAAGCTTTTCAGTGCATGACATTTGATATAGACCTCCAAAATATGGCGAAGGGTGCAGAAAAGCATATGCAGCACTGAAGGTTGCAATGAGTGACCTGAATTACCGAAATGGTTACGAATTTGGAACCACCAGGATTCTTCAGAGAGTTGGAAGCTCAGGCAAACTGAGAGATCAGGAGGAAAATGGCCATAGTCAGAACACGGTGGTCAACTGGTTCTGGTAGTTGATTGGACAGACAGAGAAGTATGACAAAAGGCAACTGAAGAGAGCTAGGTATTTAAAAAAAGAGGCGAAGCTTCAATCTTCTCTCATCGTCTTCAATCGTCTTCCTAAAGACAGCCAGTGACTCTTGTCAGTGGCTTTTCTGACATTAATGGGAGGTTAATTTTCCTTCTCCGTGCCAGAGTCCTGAAGCTGGCCGGTATTGAGCTCCAGGGGATGGTGGGGCAGGACAAGCAGTACTCGTGGATCTAAGGGAAAATGATGCTATGCGAGTAGTGAGAAGGTTGGAAGAGCTTTTAGATGTAGGCAAGCATCAGTGTTCTGAATCGGATGTGTGCAACCAATGAGAACCAGTGGCGGCAGTGCAGCAGTGGGGAAAATCTTAGAAGGTTGAAAACAACATGTGCAGCTGCTTTCTGAATTATCTGCAGAAGAAGAATTGCACTCCGAGGTAGACCTTCCAGGAGCGGGTCACAGTGGAAATTATGTTGGCTAAATTTGCAAGATTAGCAACATGAGAGGAAAATGATAATTGTCCATAGTTACCCTAAGGATGCAAGCAGCAGGAGATCAGGAAATTGGATACACCCTGGACAGGTTGCTAGTCCATCGCTGGGCCACATACAGGCAAACAACATAACTCACTCACTCAACACACTCACCCTCCTATGGCAGGTTAGAGTCACCAATCAACCCCAAGTACCTGTTTTTGGACTGTCTGAGGAACCCAGAGTACTCGAAGTAAACCCACGCAAGCGTGCGGAGAACATGCATACTCCACACAAAAGGAATCGAACCTAGGACCTTCTTGCTGTGAGGCAACCGTGATAACCACTACACCACTGCGCCAACCATGAAACTAAATTCTGTGGTCTGAATGGTTTTGTGATTTTTAAAAATACAATACTTTTTTTTTTACTGCAAATGAACAAATCATGTGGTATGATTTTTTGGTATTATGTGGTATTGTTTAAAAAATATGAGGGAAATATGTGATTTATTCCACTTTGGAATAAGGCTATAAACAACATTTGGAAAAAAGAAAAATCACTGAATACATTGTGCCTGCACTGTACATACTTACATGCTGTGTAATTTGGATGAAATCTCTGGTAAGTGTTTTTATAGGATGCACTGTAATTAAGCCATGTTGTGGGATGGCGCATCACTAAGTCATTTGCACACTGCAGGAGTTTAAATGAATATAATTGAGAGACAGAACCGGGAGTCTTGCTCTTCCTGCAGTAACTTTAGTTCAGTAATGAGGCTACTGAATTCTGTTGAACCGAAATAACAGCTTTGTTCCATCCTTCACTGTTGGTTGCACAATTCTTACATATAGAGAAGTGGTGGCTTAGTGGTTAAGGTGTTGGTTTGATACCAGAAAGAAAAATCACGGTTCGATTTCAAGATTCACTGTGGGCCCTTGAGCAAGGCTACTGCTCAGCTGTAGCAAAGAGATCGAATGTAAGTCACTCTGAAGGAGATTGTCTATACTATAGACTCTATAGTGTAAAAATATAGATACATGGCCTCCTTTATATTCTTAAACAAAATAAAATGTACATTTGAACTGACAGTGATGGGTGGCGCAGTGGCATAGTGGATAGCAGTTACCTAACAACAAGTAGGTCCCAGGTTCGATTCCCGTGCTTGTGTGGTTTCCTCCAGGTAGTCCGGTTTCCTCCCACAGTCAAAAAACATGTACATTAGGTTGATTGGTGATTCTAAATTACCAATAGAAGTGAATGTGTGTTTGACTACGTGTGGCCTCTCATCGGACTGGTAACTCATCCAAGGTGTACCCCTGCCTCTCGCCCCATGTGCGCTGGGGTAGGCTCCAGCAGACTTCCATGACCCCGAAATTAGGGGTAAGAAGATGAATGAATGAGTGATTGATTATGTTTTAGTACAGATTTACATCACTGAAATGCCAAACCGATATTTATTGCTTTGCTTTACTTATGTTATTCAGACAATGATAATAGCATTGACCAAGCATCAACAATAACAATCTAACGTTGGCCTCTTGAAAAGAAAAAAAAAATAATTTACACTAATAAAAAAGAGGGGTGAAAACAATTTGCATTTATTCTTTTTAATTGTTATTAAATGGTTGAATAGTAACCACTCTAAATTATTCCAGTGCTACACCATTATTCAATTAAAGCAAAAATAAAGGGAAAGGGTGGCCTAAAACTCCCAGCTGAGTGTCTAGTGTATTAGGAATTATTTGCTGATACAAATAGTGTGTTCATTACAGTATATACCAGTTACAGAAAATAAAGTTACTGTTTACTGTCATCTCCACACACTGCAATACTTAAAACAGCTCAAGATTGGTCTTTATAATCGATGGATTCGGTACAAATATGGTATACAATCACTTTTCGTATTAATTTTCATTGATAAAGTATCTGAAAAAATATTGGTTAAACTAACTATCAACTGAGTTATATTAATAAAGACCGAAGAGGGTGGTTAACACGGTCTCCTCACAACAAGAGGTCCCGGGTTCGATTCCTGGGCCGGGGATCTTTCTGTGCGGAGTTTGCATGTTCTCCCCGCGCTTGCTTAGGTTTCCTCGGGGTACTCCGGTTTCCTCATACAGTCCAAAAACATGCAGATTAGGTCAATCTAAGGACAATTTAGATTGGCGATTCTGTGTGTGGGTGGTGTACCTCCGCCTCTCGCTCTGGGATAGGCCCCAACAGACCCCCATGATCCCGAATTAGGGAATAAGATTTTTAAAGCAAGTTTTAAAATAAAGTTAACAATAATTTGGTGTTAAAGACAATGTTTGTTTTCCTATTTTGTTTAGTCTTTATGCGATGAGTTGAAACAGAGAGATTCTCAATCATCAACATTGGTTCATGTACAAATGAATTTCTTTGAGCGGTGGGACAAATTTCCTCAAATGAAAAGGATCACTTGTATAATTGCAGCAAAAATAAACATCTTATGTACAACATGCAAATGACTTAGAATAGAATTTATTAATTATATACTTTTTACATACACTTTACATACAACAAACGGTCCATGCCCCACTAGCATGTGTGTATCAAGTCATCTACTTGCTGGCATATGCAATAATCTGCTCCTGTGGACAAAAAAAAGACAAGATGTAGAACCAAATATTATATGGAGTCCCACAAGTTCCCATGATTAGGAAAAAAAACGTTTTAATGAAACCATCTTGAATTATATAACATATGTTCAAAGAAATGCTATTCATGTAGGGAAAATTATATAAATAAAAATGGTTTTCTTTAAGCATCTACTACTGTGTGTGCTACAGCCTCAAAGACTCCCAGGACAAGCCATTATAACAAGATATAACATGGTCTTGTCGGTAGATTCTGCTTAGTAAAGGAATCAGGTTGGTTCATATGTAATAGCAGCCTGTAATAAAAGGAGTGTGAAAACACAAGCCAATACCGCTTGTGCACAGGCTCGCAACCCCACCCACACTTTCAGTAACAGTAAATTTGATGCTAAACTTAGCTGTAGTAGTAGCTCCTGACCATGTAAATTACAGGCATGGTTCAGTCTATAAAAGCATGTAATCAGTGGACAAGATGGGGGACAGTGTTGGAGAGAGAGAGATTTGTGGGGGAGCTAACAAGGGAGCAAAAACCAAGTGATATGGAGTAGCCAAGTGTCACCAAAGTGGCAAAAGGAAGAGAAAAAGAAATTCTTATTGTTAAAAGCAAAATGCCACCAATTACTTTAAAAAAGTTTTTTAGGGGGACTTTAGATGATAATCATTAGCTTTATACAATTAGAAAGATTTAATGAGCTGGACAAAAAAAAGACATATTAAACAGCTGGGAACGTGGGTCTTACTTTGAGAGGTGGCAGTGCGTTAGTGGCCTGGAGACCAAAGGTTCTCAACAGCACCAGCGGGGCAGAATTAGTAGAGTAAAGTCTCTTCATAAGGTCAATAGCTGCCATCATTGGTAGGTTGTGCCTCTGCCGTTCAGTTTCATACTTCAACAAGTGCTGCATATCCCCTGAAAGCCGCAGTACAAAGGAGTTTAACAAAAAGGTTTTGAGAGTGTTTTTTGTATTGTCTTATTTCATTTGATTTTGATTTTATTTCTTTAAGACAATTTCTATTGTTTAAAAGCACAAACTACACAAAAGTGACTTGTCTTGAATTTATGTCTAGGCAGCAATGGAAAATGAAATGTTTGGGAACTGGAAAAGAGCTTAGGAAACCATGCAGTGATTATTATGACCAAAGACATGCTGATGTTGAGGTTGAGGTCTTAGGCACAAAGTTAATATTAAGCCTATTTATTAAGATAGAGGAGAATTTCCGACCTCAAACCCTCAAACGACTTTGGCCCTTTAAACAAACTGAAATGGTTTTTCCTTATGCAATTTATATGCGAGATGTGGAACAGAATCCAGTGCTGTGTTTGATCCCATGTCCATCATATTTCTTATTTGTGACATTGCACTATTTGTTTATACTTACTGAATAAAAACGCCCTACTGCAACCTATGAATATGTGGCATATTAAAAAATGAAGTTACTCAAACTGATGTATTCCAGCAAGTTGTTTTAGGCTGCTTACCAATGTCTTTGCCGTTAAATGCTGCTTGGCTTAGTACATGTGTCAAACACACCACATCCCCAAATCCTAGATTGGCACCCTGTCCTGCCAGAGGGTGAACTCTGTGTGCAGCGTCACTTAAAAACGAGAAATAAACAAACCTTTGTGTATAATTACTGATTTAATAGGTGGAACCCAACAACATCTAAATCTGACAGTACAAACACACAACATGAATTTGTTTTGACACTAAGATATGTCTAAATGGCTACAATGGGAAAGAATAATGTACAGAAACAAGTTTCAGCAAAAGAACAATGAATTCATTTGGTTTGAAAAAATATTTTACCAAGATGTCAGAAGTACATACCCAATCAGAGCGACTCTGTGCCGGATGTACTCTGAAGCATGACCCATTCCTAAAGGGAACATAATCCGGCTTTTAGGGCCAATAGTCGCCACGCTGGGTGGAAGCTGACGGGTGGAGGCTCCATTGGGCATAACTATGGACAGGGCATGGCGAAACAAAGAGCCAGCAGCATCCACAAAGTCAGACTGGTTCTCATTACTCCACTGTACACAAAAAAGAGCAAAACAAAAACAAGGAGTATAAAACAAGACCTAAACCACAGCTGTTCAGTGACAAAAAATACACAGACATTTTACACAAGAAACAACTGGAAATAAAAAGAGAAGCAGAACTTCATCAAGAAAAGATATGTTTATTGTAAAATCCCACTTGCCAGAGATTCTTTATATTTAAAATGTGTATTTTTATTAAATTGTATTGTTTTACATCTATTTTTTCAGAACTCTGTAAGCTCACAGTTGTACAATGTAATTAAAGGAAGCCTCTGAGCTGACCACAACTTTATTTTTTTTTTGAACAGTTGGTCTGAAGAAACAATAATGAACAATAGTGGCAAGCTGCAAGTTCAATTAACAAACGTGACTCAAACTTGCATGCTGTGACTAGCACGCTAAGCAAAAATAGTCAGCTTGGGAACAGGGATGTGTTTGTGAACCAGGAGGTGTGTATGTGTACAAGGCCAAGTTAAAAATTGTACAGGCAAGCCATGAATATGATTCAAAGGAACCGTTCCTTTGAAGGGACAGTCCAAACCCAGGGAACATAATACACAGAGGTAACCAAAAAATAGACATCACAATCAAGCAAGTTTGCTTGCTAGGATAATAATCTCAGCAAAGGATCCACAATATTCATAAAAGAGCCTGAGCAAAGTTTCTCACTTACAAATGCATTGTTAATGGCATCAACAAAACTTTCTTCATCCATCTGAAGGAGCTCCTCTGCATGGTGATGACTTGTGGACCAAACCAGAGAGCTTTGGGTGTCTGACAACTATGTGTACACGCATACACGCACAAACACACACACAGAACATGATTAACTCAATAACAAATGTATGATTTTATATTCAGCAGCTGTGATGCAGCTAGAACTATACTTCAGCTCCAGCTGCCTGACCTTAAATATCAATCCACCTCGCTCCACAGTCAGTAGCAGCTTACCGGCAACATTGCAATTGGCCCGGTTGGGAGGAACCTCTGCCATGCCACATTGTTTTCAGTAGGCTGCACAAAAAGAAAACAAGATGACAGAGTCATCAGAGGGACAGAGCTGAAGAGAAATTCTTTTGGACAAACCAAAGCAGTCTGATTACAAACAAAGAACCGCCTGCAGCCAATGGAGTTTATGTTCCTGCTCACCACATACCTCAGATAAATGCAAAACGGCCACTACGGCAGATTGTTCATAATTCCACTTGACGGTTGGAATGCCGGCCTCTCTCCGTACCATTGAGTTAGGTCCATCTGCCCCAATCTGTCAGAGTGAGCAGTGAACATTATCCTCACAATACCTCAATCAGAAAGCCCAAGTACATTCATACTCACCAGAAGCTTGGTTTGCAAGGTGCGTCCATTGGCTAAAGTAACCTGGACCCAAGGGATGGAGTCAGCCATCTGAAAAGGCCTGGGCCAACTGTATTTTACCACCTTTGTTCTGTACTGCACTTCCACTTGCCCTAGACAAGTGATGCCAGCATTTCAGAGAGCATCAATCTATACACAGTATATTCTGTATCTAAGAAGAGAGTGCATAACATGTTGCCCAACATCGCTGTTCGTTCATCATGTATTACAGGAAGATTCATTCAAGACTTTAGGACAAATAAATTGCTAAAGCATAGATGGGAGAAGCTAATATTCCATTCCAATGCATTAGCAGACAGCCCTGTTAGCAAAACTGAACACCGGTGACAAGTGCTGGCTCTTAAAGATAGAGTCAACAAAAAAAAAATTTATACTTTGGGGGAAAAATCCAGTTGTTTAATTGCACAAACAGACATGTTGCCACATCTTCTGTACCAAGCATGATATATCAATATTTTTAAATAGCATGACGAAGCAGGGTGATAATTTCATTTGCAGGGGCTGAGGGCAGCTTGGCCATTTGCTGCGACAAAAAACCATCAGTGCTCAGCCCCAGTGTGAAATGTGGTTTCCGTGGTCCAGAGACTACGGCACATTTCTGAATGTCTTGTGGAAACTCTATTTCTCATGGAAACTGTAACTATTCATATGCTATGTGATTGAAATAGCAGAGAAAACATGAGCCCATCAAAGAGCCTTGGGCCTTAAAAAATCCAAAAGGGAAAAAGTACAAATAAACAAAAGCACCGGACAGGAAGGAACAGTTTGTGGCAACACCGTGCGCCAGAACAGCCAGAGAACCGACTGGGAGCACTCCAGCCTCTGGTTCAGAGGTGCTGTTAAGTACCACGGGAAGATCGCAAGAGAGGAAGAAACAGTTTTTCTATGACTGCATGCTGGTGCTTGCTATTTATTGCCAAGGGATGCAGAGCAGCATCCACCAATTCAAAACATCACAGGATCAGTTTATAATTGATGTTAACAGGATACAAGGTTTAATCAGAAGCACTGATTTATATGCTTAACTGAATGCATGGCTTGTCCAGCACCATTACAATAGATGGCAAACACATATTTAAGTGTATTTTAAAAGGTTCATTGCTCAAGGATCTCTATTGAGGCAGATACACTCTGCTCTGTTAAAAACGTCTGCTCAGTAAGCTAAATCAATTACCTTTAGATAACTGAGCACACATTTCACCAGCTTCCCAAACTCAAAATAATTAACACCCGAGTTGAGCAGACATTAAAAAGCGAGTTACCAGAAAGTGTCTCAAGCTGTCTGGTAAGAGCAGCTACGATGACATCATTCTCTACAATGTACGCCATCTCGTCCTGCAGATTCTCCTTATCAAACGTGATCAAGGCATCAGAACAAGCATCCCAAACCTAAAGAAAGAAAACCAAAATAGCTGTTAGAATAATTGTCAGTCATATCTATTTCTGAAATACCAAAAGCACTAAACTTCACACAAATCAAGGCTATTCCACTAGAGCCTCAAATCCAGCTCAAAACACCAAGCAAATACGAATGTAAGCTGAGTAGAAACCATAAGCTCCCTGAGGAATTTGGCTACAAAAAGTACACTAAAAAGAAATATTAAATAAATGTGCTGGCTTGGGTTTACAACTGCATTCATAGTTTGACAAACAGTAAATTATAAATATGTGAACGTTGCTTTCAAGCTGACTTTTCTGTTTGTTGTACTTTGTTAAAGAAGGGTCTGCTCTTTGGGCTGTAAATTTTTTTTGCTTTTACACAAACATGATTAAGGTGTCAAAACAGTTGCCCCCTTAAGTATGAACCAACTTGTTACTAAGGTGACAGGAAACAGAATGCAAAGGATTTTCACTTTTCAGCCATAAAGCAGTTGGGATATGCCCACACTAAAACTACTTAAAGTGTTGGGTTTGCACTTTTTCAAACATGGTCTGGTGGACAATATAAAAAGTGACCAAGCCCGGAATTACAAGGATTTTACACATAGGAAAATCACTGCTGTTGATAACGCTTGCGCGGCTGTGCGTTGCTATGTGCTTTTAGACACTCCCATCATTCACTGCAAGTTATTTTTTGCCCCAGTGATACTAGAAAAGGTACAAGCCACTTTAGCCATTTGATAACGCTGTAGGGAACCTCCAAACCTCTAAAATACACTTTCTGGTAGCTGGCATTTCCCAAACCCATTTTGGTCTTTTTTCCACTAACCACTTGGTCTTAATTGGAGGGTGAACGGGAACCTTGTAAGGTTGACCTCAGTCCGCTGCAATTCCTTCCCTTGTTTGAACATAAACACATATACAAGACAGAAAAGCGAGAGGTTATGGGGTGCAGAAAAGGTACAGCGAGTGAGGGCTACCATATTATGGCCTCTTATGACATCCTTTCCCTTGCCCAGCAACCACAGGATTTCGTTTCGCATGGAGGAAGGCCACATCTTACGAGGTAGACCCGCATTTCTAGAACAGCAGAGAAACCAAGGGTGCTTCGCTTATGACCCCGGGCTCTCCACAGCTTCCACCCCACGCGCCCCAGTTTTCCAAATGAAGTTCCTCTAAATAGTAGCCGGGAAACTAGTCAGAAATTTAATTTAGAGGGACAGCCTTTTAAAGAGGTATAAAACCTGCTGTATTGAGGCAGTGCTGTTGTAGGTTAAATGTTGTTGGTTAATTATAATCATAATATGATTTATTTGTTAATTATATTATAGATATTTTGGCGCTTTGGCAACCCAAATATTGCCAGTTAGAAGAAGTATTCAAGCCACAATGAACATGTCTTTTTGAATTAGTGTAAAACATGACATGTTCCTGTTACCAGTAGGTGGTGCTACAATTATAACGGAACATTGGCCTTTAGATGTGTTCAGGCCAGGTCATAGGACATACAACAAATATTCTCATGGTAAAACAACAAACTATCAGTTTGTGTGTGTATATATATACACACACACACACACACACGGTTCTTTCTCCAGATTATGTCTGACTAAAAACCAGAGGTTCTGTCAGTATATGCACCCGGGAACGAATAACCGCATTAAAAGTTCCGGTTTTTCTTTTTACAGGACATCTCGTTAAAAGACGTTAAAAGAAACCATGTTACTTTGTATATATAGACACTGTATAGATAACACTAAATGTGGTTGGGTGTACTACGCAAACGGTGTGTGGTTTTAATAAGTAAACAAACACACACATTTCAGTAACATGAGACAGCTAACGTTATGTCGTGTTACTTTTTCTTTTGAAGCCGTTAAGACAGAAAGATTTGGCTGTTCTCCACCTTATGTACTTACAATAAATGAAACACGTGGTGAAGACACACACACACACACGCACACACACACACACACACACACACACACACACACACACACACACACACAAAGCTTATATATGTATATA
>JAOTRA010000002.1:6824328-6851430 GCA_026260255.1 Pseudolaguvia tuberculata | reverse complement strand
TATATATAAAAATAATATAGATAGATAGATAGATAGAGAATATCACACACCTTCCCTGACAGACTGAAAGCAAAACATTGTATCAACAAAACAGCTGTGCCACGTTTTAAAACATAGATGGAAAAACTGAGCTCATTTTGTGTTTTTACAAAGGAAAAAAAAAACACATTACATCATTTAGACCTGAATTTAGACGTAATCAGGAAACCTAGCGCTTTGGTCTGGATTGTTACTATGAACTTATTTCAAATGCTTAAGCATGTGTGTGACGTTGCATATAAATTTGAGTTATTTTGTCTGAGGTTGCTGTGTCAGTCAGGCCACAACAGGTTGTGTTGCAGTGTTACAGCTGTAAAAGAAAAAACACAGGAGAACAGATAGTACTTGCCAAATTGCATTGTACCAGTCTACAGGGTCTACAGGAAGTGACAAATATAATTTTAATCATTTAATAATGGTTAAACATTTTTAAATATTAGCTAAAAAAAGATATGAACCAATCTTAATTTAACATGCTGATGTTAAAAACAGTGTTTAGTATTAAAACAATACTACTTTTTGTTGGCTTTGCACATCAACATTTGTTGCATCTTCAATTATTCTAACTACTGACAGTGGGTATTACACCAGGACCTAATAATTAGGAATGTTTACATACTTTGTGCCTTAGAGTGTATATTAAGACGAATGTCTAATGTACACATTTAAAGAGATCTTATACAATAAGCAATTTAAAGTACTATATTTTCTGCACTCTTGAGCTCAATGTCAATGAACGGGTATATTTTAATATATTTTCATACATAAGTTGCACTGTATTATAAGGCACATTAAGGAGTGGCGTAGAGGGGATTTTTTAAAGAAGAAACATAGCTCGAGGTGCCAGACTTTTGCAATGCATACAAACTGAACCAGTTGAAAGATATATAGTAGTAATAATAACATTGACATAGATTTTTGAGGAACTTGTAACACATAAAAATTGGTCAGTAAGTACAACCAAAATTAACTAATATATAAGGCGCACTGGATTATAAGGCAGGGATATTCAGTGCACCTTATAGGCTGGAAAATACGGTAAAAGTAATTGTAGTACTTGTATGATGGTCCTAAAACTCAAACAAATTCATTTTAGATTTAAAACTATTCTCTGTCACTCACTGAAATTTATTTCAAGACAGCTGCATACTGAACGATCCAGTACACTGCCAGGAACAGAACAAGCAGCATGTGTACTAAACACCCCCAACATTATTATATCTGTGGTACAGCAAATTCGCCTTGATCATGGAGTGAACCAGACTTGCTGAAGATTGATGACCTTTCCCCAATTGTCACCTATGCTATTTCTGCATATTTATAAATCCTTGCACTTGGCCCTGCTGTGGTCTTACGGTGCTGTAGACAATCTAGTAAAGCTGAAACGTAAACACTTTCCTTTTTCAAACTTAGTTTAAGTAATAAAAGGGTCGTTTGCCATTTCTCAAAGCTAAAATTTGCTGATTGGTCAGCGATCAAGGAAGAGTTTATTTTTTCTTGATCATGCTCCATCTCTCTCATATGTAACATTTTACATACATACAATTCACTGTCTATATTTTACCATTCTTCATCAATTTGACTGTGACCATCTTTGTGATCATAAAATTTCAATTTCAAGAAATCTACAGTCTCATACCATTATGCTGATAACGTTTAGTCCTTCAGAAATCTTATAGCCCAAACCCTTGTAGACAAACAGACCCTTACAGTGTGTTATGTGTGCCAGGAGGCTTGTCTGCTTAGCATGGGTGTGAAGAGCAGTTTAGTTATCATAGCCTTTCTAAAGACAGTGTTATTACTTGAGCCTTTTCAACAAAACATTTTTTTTCCTATAAATGTGCTGTTTACTAGATGCTATTTGTTTTATTTTTAACACCCGCTGTGTAAAAATGGGTTAACAGGGTTTCACAAATAGTGGTGTCCACAAGGAGGCTCGGAGTGTTGCCAGGGGAGCATGTGTGACCCCGGGAAACATGCTTTTTTGCTGCAGAGAGAAAGGGTTTTGCACCGAACAAGAGCACAAAGCACAGAGCAGATGACATGAAGTGCAGATAACAAACTCTTAAGAGACAAAGGAGTAAAGGAGTAGAGAGATAGAGCTAAAGAGACAAACAAAAGTCTCCAGAAAGCTAAGACAAGGAAATGTGACAAAGAGCATGTAGCTGCGACTCCGGTGGGAGACAAGGAAAGACCGGTATATTTACTGTGTAAACTTAAAATGTTGGCAGCGGACATCATGACACCAAACAAATTAAAGCATCACTTAAACACATTACACCCAGTCACATTGATAAGCCGCTTGAGTTTTTTTCAACAAAAATGTGCTGAATATGGACAACAATCGACCGCTTTGTGAATGCTTCTTTAGTAAACCTGCAAGCACTGTTTGCATCATATTAAGTGCCGTACCAAATTGCTCAGTGCAAAAAACATCACTTTAGTTTTAAGGCAAATTTATGCACTAAGTGTTTTTTTGATACAGAACAAAAACAACATTAATAAAGTTATGCTTTGTTATAAGTTTATCTATATTTCTTTTGATCTTCTCTTTAAAGTTAATAAAAGATACAAAGTTGTGCAGTTTTGGGGGTCACGAAATGTTTACTACTTCCTGTGGGGAACCTTTGACCTACAACAAAGAGGTAAAACAGGTGTGTTTATGTGTAACATACCACTGAGCAGGGTTGCTGATCCTGGGCTGATAGAACTGACCCGAGTACTGTAAACGTCTGGCACCTTGGCCATCTCCTTCTTGGGGCCAGCTTCCAGTAAAAGAATCTTTCTGCCATGCAAATTGGGTTCACAGCCTGAGTGAAAAACAAAACACAGATTACTCTGAAGCTACTTCTCCATCACACAATTATGCATAGTCTGATTGACTCCTTTAAAGATCTTTTATACAACAGTCTCTGTGTTCTGAATAAGCATGTGTGCATTAAATCCATAGTAATCCTTTTGGACTAAATAGGACTACATTTTTACTACACTTTTATAATCATTTAAAAATTTCTGGACTGAAAAAAAAATTGCATGTAAAAGGATGTCAATTCTATGTGTCTTAGCCATAAAAATCAGGTTCAGCAGTTTGACCAAAAGAAACTTAAAAATTATATTTCCAACCTAAACACTGTGTTAGGTGTGTAGTAAGGGTTTACAATTATATTTAATATTTAATAACGAGTGACGTGGTGATTAGCACTGTCACCTCACATC
This sequence comes from Pseudolaguvia tuberculata, assembly GCA_026260255.1. Lineage (NCBI taxonomy): Eukaryota > Metazoa > Chordata > Actinopteri > Siluriformes > Sisoridae > Pseudolaguvia > Pseudolaguvia tuberculata. The sequence goes on along the minus strand of JAOTRA010000002.1, from coordinate 6,848,175 downwards.
AAGAAGGTTCCGGGTTTGATTTCGGGCAAGGGTTATGTGAGGAGTTGGCATATTCTCCCTGGGCTTGAGTAGTTTTTTCTCCGGGTACTCTAGTTTCATCCCACAGACCAAAAACATATACATTAGGTTGATTGGTGATTGTCAGTTGTGTGTGTGTGGTTGTTTATCCATGTGTGGCCACACAATGGACTGACGACCTGTCCAGGGTGTACCCCCACCTTTCCCCCCCCATGTGTGCTGGGATAAATACCCATAACCCTGAATTAAGTTAGATATGAAGGTTAAAAGATGAGTGAATGAAAGATTGTCATATTTTCATGCAATTCACACATCTTAGTAGCATCCATCCATTAATTCATTCCTTCATTCCTCTTCTAACCCGTTTGTTCCCTAATTCCGGGTCACTGGGATCGGTTGGAGCGTATCCCAGCGCACACAGGGCAAGAAGCAGGGATATACCCTGGACAGATCGCCAGTCCATTGCAGGGTCACACATAGACAAAACACTAATGTACAGAGAGATCCCCAGCCTGGGAATTAAAACCGGAAACTTCTTGTGAGCGGCTCCTTTCGGGGATCTTACAGATTGTGTGTTCTGAAGATCTGTCAATATCCTCTGACACATTCCAGACCTTTCTTAGGATAAAGATATAATTCATGAGAAAGTTAGAAGAAGTACTTCAGAGAGCTTGCAGTCTTTCCCTGACAAAAGCATTGTTTTTTTTAACAAGCTGATTCTTTCTAACCTTAGTGGTAGAATGGGAGTGAAAGTGGGCTAGTTCTGTTTTGCCAAAAAAAAGCGCTGTGTTGTGTGTGTTTTTATTTTACCTTTTTTTTTTTTTAATGTGTATTCTGATTGCTCTTTGGCCACGTTTACACCCCAGGACCCCAGAGTGTATTTTTCACTGCCACCGCAATTGCAGCTTTAAAATGTGAGGCCACTTATTCCCTGCCTAAACTAACAACTTCCATCCAGCTAAATAAGCACTTCCTGTTGAGAAAAGCAGGGGTCACAGGAAAGCGCTGTACTTATAGCCGACCGGAGAATACTTCAACCGGACAGAAGGAACGTAATAAAAAGGCTCACCTAGCGAGCATGCCATTGCAGTCCCCACCATTCCACCGCCAGATATAATAACGTCATACACGTCGTTTTCATCTTCTGAATGTTCAGCGACCGAGTGCGCGGTGCTAAATGTCCTCCGTCGGGTCCAGCGTCTCACACTCTGGCGTCCCGCTGCAGCTGCAGCCTGCTTCAACCTCGCCAAAGCAAACATTTTTAAAGCGCAAAGCCGGCCTGTTAAACCACACAGCTTAGAACTCCTGTAAAAAAAAAAAAAAACAACACCTTTTCCTTCCTTATCCGTTGTTGCCAATAACGCTGGTTAATGGTTTTTTATGCCGCCATGTTGATTTCCACTGCTTCCTGTTAACTGGCCCAATCAAAGGCAAGGAATATTTCAGTAAATAGATAAATAATTAAATATATATATGAAAATGCATATATATGACCATTATGTGAAAAATCAGACGTTCACAAAAATATACAGTTTATTTTAGAACTGTAGTAAATGCAATCCCTGAAGCAATTAAAAATAAATTTTTTACATGTAAAAATTCTAATTGCCTACACCGCCATCGTGCGGTTTGGAGGAATATGCCGTACAAAACCAGAAGGAGCGTCAGAAGAGATAAGAACAACTAGCAAGGACTTTAAGGAAATAATTACATATTTTAAAAAAAATAATTTTGTGGGGGGTTTTTCCCTTAATTTGACGGAATCGTGTTGACAGCCATTGGAATCTCATGGCGCCGGTGAGACTGACATTAAGTGCATTGATTTAGATATGGATTCTCTCATCGTCTTGCTATAAATCAAAATTTTATGGATTAATATGTATGCGTATTTATCTGGATACGCATGTCTTGCATGTCTTATTGATGAGGCTGTTACAGGTTTCCGCAAAAAACTGTAGTGTGTATTGTGTCGTTGCCATAGTAACGCAGCTACCTTATGGTGCGATGTTGTTTACGTAAATAAATGGGATTAATATATGTTTAAAATATTAACTACACGGGTAAATGTGTCCATTCCTTACGTCATCTTTGGTCTATCTTTTAATGATTTATTATTTTTTATCATTACACGGACATGGTACTGATAGTCAGAACGTAAGCAGGTGCAGATATGCATCTATCCCAGCAGTACTGCATGCATAACGATGCCAATTACACAAGTGGTGTAGGGATCCTAATTAACCAGGTTCAACAGATTGACTAACAACCGACAGAACCAGATGCATACAAATAATAAAAATGACTAGGTGTGCCATGGAGTGTTTAACTTTATTATCTTGTAACATCCATGCTATTTCCACATCTTAGTAGCATCTCTCTGTTCTGTATATAAAACTGACGCTGCTTTTCAGGCTCTTGGAGTGTGTGTGTCCTAAAAGATTGACATGTATCTATCATTTGACTCTTTCCAGACATTTCCCCACTCAGAGAATAATGAAGTTAAAGATATGGTTCATAAGAAAGTTAGGACGAACGCTTCAGAGAGCCTGCAATCCTTCCTTGTGGACAGGGAGAAGTCTGACTTGCTTCTGGCGCTGCATTTAAAATCGCTAAAAGCTTCACATCAAGAACAACTTGAGCAGATTAAGCTGCAGCACCAGGCTGGTCTAGAGAGCCGGACTCTTCAAAACTCACTTCTTTCCTCAAAGTCTGATGCGCTATTAAAAGCCTGTGAGACCATGGAAAATGTTAATAATGATGAAGGCAACACTAAAAGCCCTTATTGGTAAGTTCGGGGCCATTGATGCCAAATCTATGAGTAGTGGTTATACCCATCAAGTCCTTCATGGTGTTCAGTAATTAAACATCTTATCTTAGAATAAACCATAATTAACATAATAATAATTAACACATCCCTATAAACATAATGTCTTTTAAAAGTTTACAAATATTAAAAACTGATTTTATGTCCAGGTTTATTACACCACAGAGATCCTCCTCCATACCTGATCTGAGCTCCAAGATCAGCCAACATAGACATCTTAAATCTTCTGGGACCTCAATATCTGCCATAAGCCATTCACAAGATCGCTGGAGAAAAACACACAGATGTTCCAAAAAGCCGGAAGAAGTCAAACCTGACAAAGAGGAACTAGATTGGGCTGAATGTCAGAAACAGTTTCGAGTAATGCCTGTACCAAAACACATCCTTAAGCTCATTTATCAGGACATTGTACAGAAGCAGGAACATGTGAGGCAGGAAGGACGACAGCAGAGGAAAGAGTTTCTTTTATCCATTCAGAAACCTTTTAGGTTTCACCAGAAAGAGCAGAATAGAAAGGACATACAGACACTAAAGACTAGTGCTGATGATCTTTGTAAAAACAAGAAGGACGATGAAAGGAGGCGATGCATATCTAAAGCAGTTACAGACCCAGCAATCTCGGAACAGATGAAAGGTGCTTTTTATTCTCATTTTATAACATTTATCTGTCTTTACGTTTGATTTTCAGCCACATTACTTTAATGTAACGTTTAATTTAATTACTTTAATGGTACATATTATTTGTAGACACTTTACTTTTTTATTATGTTTTTAGAAAAAGAGCAACAGAGAATGATCCGCATTCAAGCTAGGGCTCAAGAGACTCTCAAAGCATCATCTGCTCCCATCCAGAGCCTGACCAACAGAGCTGATCTTCAGACCCGTAGCTCTGATCGAACCAGAAACAATCTGCTGGGATTCTTACAGCAGAGCCCATCCTTCCAACCAAAAACAAATGCTAAGGTGCCAGATTTTAAGAAGCTGCACCAGGCTTTTCAGAAAGAGTCAGTGATGAGAACAGACAAAAGAGAAGTCACCCTGTGCCAACCATTCCAGCTGCGAACATCAGCTCTTCAGCCACGTTCCAACAAACATAACACAGATGAGACACTAGTTGGTTTATTTCACATTTCATTTTTAATTTGATGTTGATATTTCAAGGAATTAAATCTTAAACTTTAAAATTAATTTTTTCTTGTATTTTTCACTATTGAGTTGCGAAACACTGATACGAGCACGTTGAAGCGGAGCCATTCGTTTGCTGGCTTGTCATCATTATCCAAAGACACTCTTCCAACTTACATAACGGATGCTTTCCGAAAAAGGTCAATGGCCATAAGGTGAGCAAAATAAGATTTAATTCATAAGTCACTATTTTAAAACTTTATGAAAGGTATCTACTGTATAATAAACTTTGATCTATTTTTGTATGAACAACAACTGTGTAGTTTCTTTAAGTAAAAATGCAAATTAGAAAAAAGATGCAACACATGTCTTTAGAATATTTGGTAGATTCTCAAGACAATAACATGATGTAAGCAATAAAGCTTATATCTGAGACAATTATGCACCATCACAGTCAACCAAAAAATCCTATTTTTCTTGATCATTCCTGACATATAACAGTGTTTGTGTAACAGTATTATATAACCGTTGTGTTAGGTTCTGTCAGTTTAAATTATGCATAATTTCTTGCTTTCCTGAATTTTTTCCTCATATAATAATGCAGAAAGTCTTTAGAGCTGAGAGACAGTATGGAGCAGCAGCATGCCGACTGGATGCGACAACACAGAATGAACTCTCAAGCCATGAGCAGAGGAGTTATAGCACGAGCCAAAGCCATGGACCCCCACATGAGCCTGAAAGAGGTCTTTCAGGAGAAGCTCAAGCAGCACAGGCAAGTGTGCACTATTTGAAAACATGGCTATAATTTGCTAGGGAGCATAACGATTGGTCTCTGGAGAAATAGAAGGTCATGTGGTCTGATGAGTCTTAAGTTTACCATGTTCCAGAGTGATGGGTGAATCAGGGTAAGAAGTGAGTTGGATTAGTTGCTTAGTGCTTCCTGTACAAGCCTGTAGGAACGGTGGTATGATCCATGGTTGCTGCAGTTGGTCAGGTTCAAGTTTAGAAATGTTCTGTGCCCAAAGAATGGGGGTTAGCTGATTGCCTAAATAAATATTGAATGACCAGATAATTCCAGCAATGGATTTTTTTCTTCCCTGATGGTCATATTCCAAGTTGACTATGTCAAGATTCATTTAGATCAAACTTTCATCAAAATCATTTACACACATGAATTGGCCACGAGATCCATGACCTGGTCCAGACCTATTTAGAATCATTGGGATGTACTGAAAAAGACTTACAAGAATTTGTCAGTATTAACAAAACCTTAGACTTAAGTTTGAGTCTGTATAATCTGTTATTGAAATGGAAATGTGATTTATATTCTGTAATTTTAAATGAGACTGATGGAATTACAGCATGGTTTCATGTCATTAAGCAGGTAAGCAAAACACTACTAGGGTCCAGGCAGTAGAAATGTTCTAGTATAAAATGTTCTGGTATAAAAATCTCAAGTATTGATTAATTATGGTTAAAAACAATGAAATCACAATATATCTTGAGAAACCAAAATAACAGGCTCTATTACTTATTTATGCACAGACAGCTTTTATTTATTGATAATAGTATGGTATAAAAAATAATGGTATAACAAGGCTAACTGCAACATGCCATTCAGAAGACAACTGTAAATGAAAGATCCAGCTGTAACTAAATCCAACCTCAGCGCAATGTAGACGTAGTATTGCCTGGGATGATGTATTTTATTTAATTAGATAATTCATAAATAACAGCAAATGGTGTGTGTTTTTTTTATACTACAGACGGACCGATCAGGAAAGAGTAAAAGAGTATAAAAAAGAACTGAGGGAGATGAAAGCTCGGGTGTCAGTGCGTCCTTACCTCTTTGAACAGGTGTCACAGGTACTTTACAGTAAAAGCCATAAATAAATAATTCATATGTATTCTGGGAACATGCAGCCAACCATGTACCTGCATTTATGCTCTGATGCTCTATTTTGTAGTTGTCGTTAAAAAAACTTTTTATTTAGAAAAATGCTAAGAGCGTTGCTGAGCGCAAATACAGAAGCACTCTAAAGCAAGAAGGCCTGGATGAGCACTTTGTAAGATCCACTGGTGAAAATGATGAAAGCCAGACATCAGAAAACACAGACTGTGATGGCAACATTGATGTTGGAGAGAAAGATATTGAAACTGACAAGAAGCACAGGTATACAATCAAAGTATTATATACAAGTATTATATACAAGTATTATATACAAGTAATGCTGATATGTTGGGTATATTTAGTCATTCCTCCTTTAGAAATGGAAAAATTACTTATTGGACAGTTTCAATCAGTATAAACAAATTCATTTTGAAAATTTTTATTTATTTGTTTGTCTGATATTGGGTGGCACGGTTGTGTAGTAATTAGCACATTTGACTAACAACAATCCAGCGCTTGTGTGGGTTTCCTCTGGGTACTATGGTTTCCTCCCACCGTCCAAAGAACATGTACAATAGGTTGAGTCAAAATTGCCCATAGGAGTGAAGGTGTGTGTGAGTGGTTGTTCATCTATGTGTGGTCCTCTGATGGACTGGCGAACTGTCCATGATGCACTTCTGCCTCTCGCCCTATGTGTGCGTGGAAAGGCTCCAGCGGAGCCCAAATAAGGGAATAAGCAGGTAAGAAGATGAATGAATGAATGTCTGATATTAAATGAGTCAAGACACTGTTAATCTTGCATAGCCAGACTTTCAGACTAAACAGAAGGTCCCGACTATATGGCAGTTGTAACTGTCATGTAACTTTTATGTACGTTGTGAAACTACATGAAAAAAAGAGTTTAATCAACTTCTCCTGCAGGGACGGAAGTAGGGACGACAGCGTCCAAAGTGAGAATGGAACAGAAGACAAGAGCGTGAAACCCAAAGGGAACAAAGTCGGCTCATAATGCGCGAGCAGTTGGTATTTAATTAACACAGTGTGTCGAGCAGATACAAGAATGTGAACACTTTGGTGGAGTCAGTACTTGTTGTAAGTAAAATGTTGTAAGCCATGTCGATGTCAAAGATATATATTTTTTCTCTTTTTTTTCAGTCTTGTTGAAAATGCGGTAAGCCTTGTGAATCTCAGAGATATTTTTTTTATCATGGCTTGTATTTAGAGGTTTATATGTCATGTTTGTAAGTGATTTGTAAGGGATAATTATGATTCGACTTCAACAAGATGGATTCTGGCTGTGCAACCCGCTTATTAAGATGAAAATGTCAAAGGAAGTTTGGGACATGTACATGTAAATTTGTTGAGAGTTGAAAAAAATGTAAATTCTGTAAAAATATTAAAGGCTTTAAATGTGTTAGTTTGCTTGTTTAGCACTAACTAATGTTTAAGACCACACAGACGGTTTCAGATCACAATGATCTGTACAACAGCAAACAAGATCATGTTTTGTCAGGTATTTAAAAACAGGTATTTTATTCCTTCACATTGACAGCTTCACAGTGAAGATGACAACATTCAATTATCATAGATAAAAACTTTCTTTTCAGTCCAATTTTAGTAAGTACACATACAGATATATGAATATGACCTGGACTTCCTTTCAGGTTGAGGAACATTTAAAATTCACATTTCTGAGATAAAATTGTTGGAGATCCGCAGCACCACTAAAGTTAACGTTGGTTATTTATCTATCATAGTTTAGCTTTTTATTATAAAAAAACCCCTTCATGTCACTGAAAGAATCCAGCTGCCTGCCACATCAAAAGCTTACTCACTGTCCAGATTTACAGTTTGACCATGTATTTCTCAAGGCCTCCTGGATATATGTTTCAAAAATGAGCAACATTAAAGTTCCAGTCTGTTTTAATGTAGTTTAGAAATCTGCTGTTCTTGTTGTTGTTGTTGTTGTTCTTGTTGTTGTTGTTGAACTTCCACTGCAATAATAGACAAACAACCACACACACACCACACACACATTCACTCATATGGGATATTTTGACTTACCAATCGACCTAATGTACATGTTTTTGGACAGTGGGAGGCAACCGGAGTACCCAGAGGCCAGAGGAAATCATGCAACATGCAAACGTCTCACAGCAAGATCCCCAGCCTGGGAATCAAACACTGGACTTTCTTGTTGTGAGGCGGCCACTAACCACTAAGCCACCGCGCCACTCTAGTTAAGGATTCATAACGGATAATTATTAAGTTCAGTTTCTAAAAGCAAATTATAGTAAACACTGGAGCATATAACACTAGCTAACATAGAATTATTTCAAGTTTTGTGCTTTAAAGAAGGTGCTCTGCAACTCATACACATTTGGCCTGAGCGTTTAGCATCGCATGATGGAAAGTTCAAGGGCTCCTGCAAGGTCGTCATGGCAACTGTGCTCTCTCCTGCTACCCTGTCATTTCCAAGCACACTCAATTTCCTGACAGATTGTCCCTCACGATGACAGCGCTTTGCTCAACCTAGTGCATCCAGACGATTTTATTCTGAGCTTGCAAATGAGGATCACTTTGTGGATAATCTGGCCAAATAAGATGCTTTGAGAAAGCAAGCAATAAAAAGTTAATCAGATGATAGCAAATGTGATGAACAATCCATTTTTCCTTATTATAAAATATTTATCTGATTTGTAGCAAAAGCAGTATTTTGCAGTTTTTTGTCTGTTTTTCTGTTTGTTATATTCAGTATATGTACAGTATTGCTACAATTCAGTTCGACAGGTTTCAGTTCAGTTACTACCCCTTTTTTTGTTTACATCCACTTTAATGAGGTAAAAGTAAACAAAACTAAAATATTTTCAGACATGATATATTCAGTACATTGATACATGTTGTAAATTATAGCATAAGTAAGGCATTCATTGATTCACAATTGGAATACACATACAAAAATATAGGCTAATGCGCTTAGTGTCTTGTTTTAAGCATTTTCAAGAATTCTTTTCATGTTCTATGAATTTTGTTTACCTGATAATAACAATCTATTTTAAAAAAATAGCAATCATGTTTCCTTTTGATTAATGGCCATGGTCTCACCTGCAGGAGGAGCTGTGCCTCATAAGATATTATTCTCTCTATCGTTCTGATTTTTTGTCTGAGACACATGTATGGGTGAACAAGAACATGTAGGAGTCTACAGTGTGTATGTGCAAAAGCTTGATAGCAGAAGGGCTAGTATCAGAGAAGGACGCCACAACCTTGTCATCTTACTTTAACTGCACATCACTGTGTAAGGCTTCAGTAAGGGGAGCGGAAACAGAAAGGAAAGTGAGTGACTGAGTGAGTGAAGGAGAGAGGGAGAGAGAGAGAGAGAGAGAGAGAGAGAGAGAGAGAGAGAGAGAGTTAACCGGCAAGGCTTTACATGCACATATTCATACAGAACACCCTGAATTCCCAAAGCCTGAGAGCAAGCCAAAGAGAAAGCAAGGTCACTCTAAAGCAGAAAAGTCAAAGGTATGTCTCTTGAGCACGCACAGGGCACTGCTTTAACGTTGTTAGTCAAATTATTGATTTACACTACAGTCTTTTTCTCATTGGTGACTTTGCATTAATTTCCAGGTTGACCAGTAGTAAAGCAGGAAATGGAATCTCTGCATTAGGAAGTCTCATTCTAAAGACAAAACAATTGGATTCTGTAATCTTGTGCAAGTTAAGACAGAACAGCACCTTTACTTAGTGAGAACATGGAGAAACTCTCAGGAAAGGACAAGGAGCTGATCCGGGACAGCTGGGAGAACCTCGGCAAGAACAAGGTGCCGCACGGCATCGTCATGTTTACCAGGTAGTGTCCCAGTTCTTATCATCCACATTAATGCATGGCAGTGTATTTCTTGTCTTTGTTTCTAATTAAGACATCTTATTTCTCTAGTATTATTGTTATTTCTGAAATAAGTCATGATTTTAAACACTATTACCTATTATTAACTGTGAGTTCCCACAAATTCAATGAGAGCTCATTCATTTATTTTTCACTCAAGAGGACAGATTGAATAAACTATACAATCAATCCATTAATACAGACGTAGTTATAAGAGATAAATCTAAAAAACAACAACACCTGAGCTAGCCAAAATAAACAAGCACATAGAACATATAATCTAATCTTGCAGCTGCCTGGTGATTCTGCTGCACTTCAGCCAGAGGCTTGACTTGTTGCTTGGCGACGGGAAAAAGAAAGATCTTTATTTTAGTTAGAGTTCCACCAGGGTCAATAAGGTTGCCTAATATACCATAAATAGCATATACCAATATAAAGAGTCAGTGTATCTTATAGGTTGTTTGAACTGGACCCAGCTTTGCTGACCCTCTTTAGCTATAAAACTAACTGTGGAGTAGTGCCGGAGTGTCTGTCCAGCCCGGAGTTCCTAGAACATGTTACCAAGGTAAGCCAAACCAACAACCTTTTGAGTGTGTGAAATTAAATATTTGTCTAACTGTTCAACTACATAGACTTGTTATGAATAATGGTAAAACATTACCTAATTGTGTCTAGGTAATGGTGGTTATTGATGCAGCTGTCAATCATCTAGATGACCTGGAATCTTTGGCAGACTTTTTGTTGAACCTGGGGAGAAAACACCAAGCTGTTGGTGTCAAAACCCAGTCCTTTGCTGTAAGTATTAAAAGTGTCTCAAACATTGCTTGTATCAAAATCCTGGATAAGGATAAATAAGTCAGTGTCAGACCACATGTCTCTGTTGGGCAGGTGGTTGGAGAAGCCTTGCTCTACATGCTGCAATGCAGCCTTGGAACAGGCTACACAGCTGCACTTCGCCAGGCTTGGCTCAACCTGTACACTATCGTGGTGGCTGCCATGTCCAGAGGCTGGGTAAAGAACGGTGAACACAAGTCCAACTGAGCATGGGTAGAGAAGAGAAAGATATACCCTATAGTTGGGTCAAATACAACCTTGTAGTCAGTGCGTTAAGCTGAGCTGTATGCAGCGAAGCCAAGCATCTCTAACAAATGACATCTGATCTGTTTGTAGTTAGTGTGGTTAGAGAGACATGAGTACTATCGGTGCAATAACGGTTTGACCATTAATAAAACAGACAACACAAAGATGAAACAGTTTAAGGCTGAGAATTTACAAATGGAATTTGCCTTGTATATAATAGCTTGATGTGTCTCTTATCTCTAATGGCTGTCGTGCTGTTTTTATTGTTTCGAGATTTGACTATGCACCATCAGCCTGTTCAAACCGGAGCAACAATGGCTTGACTGTTTTGTCTTTTAACCCCAAAACCACATGCCAATCTACAAAGCTGAGTCTAATACTTTTTCTGATTTGTAAACTTTTAACTTTTTAATAAGTGTGAATGTAGTGATGTTTTCTGTTACAGTATATTAAAGGACAGTAAGCAATCAGTAAAGGTTTTCAGGAATAAAGAGGTATTTTTCAATATTCAGAATTATTACAACCAACACTAATCATTACAAATAATATGATTTATAAGACTGTTAGTATCTGTCACAACATTACCATTTTTACCACTGTTTATTATATAGGCTATTGTATAGGCTAACAAAACCCAAGAACAAAGAGACTGTTAAGTCACATACACTGATCCAACACTGATTCTGCATAACTGATCAACTCACTGATCAAAAGCTAACTAGTGCAGTATACACCAATAGTAAATACTGTTTTATAGTTGAACGACTGTTTAATGTTAACCCTAATATGTTTAAAGCGATGAATTCCTGTTTGCTGCTACATATTTTAGAAGTTTTGTCAGTAGTATTATTGAAATATTTCTCTCTTTAAATGTTACTACGTTTAATAATTTAATAATATAATGGCAAGCATTTAAACATGCACCAATTCAAGGTACTGTTGAGTTGTGTAGTTCTTCTTTCTTGGTGTTATAATAACTACTGTTACTGTTTTACATTCTATTTTTGTATTTATGGTGTGTATGTGAACAGGTATACAATATACTATATGTACTTGGTGGTGCTGTATTACATTTTTTTAAATCTGGGAATGCAGTCACGAAAAAACGGGTACAGAAAGATTTAAGATACTAGTGACACACAGGAAATACTTTTAATCTGAACCTAAATTAGATACACTTATGATTAAATCGTATGTTTTGTCAGAAAAATGTTAATTGCCTATTTAATGATCCGATATTTTCTATACACTTATTTATTTCAAAAGTAATGTTTTGGTAATTACCGTAAACAGAATAATATCATAGATTAGGGGCTGAGAATTGCGAATCAGAGTCTGTGGAGTGTTTCTGAGAGGATATGGAGTTGAATACAAATGTAAATATTAGAAACAAACTCTGTATCGTCGTTCTCTATTTATCCATGAACTGTTGTAAGAGTGTATCCCTTGTTCAGTAATGTTCTGTACCTGATGTAGATGTCTACCTCACTCATGTAGCTGCTGAGAACAGCGATGATATGACCTGATGATATGACCAAAATACACTCACGCTTCACAATCACTGCACATTGTGTGTTTCAAACATGTTCTAATACACTCTGTCAAGATTTTCTGTCAAGATTGTTTACATATCATGTTTTAATGAGATGAATAAATACTAAATGTGTTATTTTTGTCTATGGCTTCAGCATGTCATTCTGAATATAAAGCTCAAGCCTGGTTCTTTTTGCTTGTATGAAATTATATAACATAACAAAGGAAGAAATGTCTGAGTAGTAGGGAATTTGAAGTAATAATGTTTATAATGTCAGTCAGGGCAGCGCGGTGGTGTAGTGGTTAGGACGGTCGCCTCACAACAACAAGGTCCCGGCGTCGATTCCCGGACTGGAGATCTTTTTGTTCGAAGTTTGCATGTTCTCCACGCACTTGCGTGGGTTTCCTCCAGGTTCTCCGGTTTCCTCCCGCAGTCCAAAAACATGCAGATTAGGTCGATTGGTGATTCTACATTGCCCATAGGAGTGAGTGTTTGTCTGTGTGTTGCCCTGCGATGTACTAGCGAGCTGGGATAGGCACCAGCAGACCCCCATGACACCAAATTAGGGAATAAGCGGGTAAGAAGTCGAATGAATGAATGAATAAATGTCAGGCAATCAACACTAGCTCACCTTTTTCAATCTATTAAGGTGTACAAATAGATCCATTTACATTACTATTATCAATAGCTTATCAATATAATATTATCAATATTATATTAATGTCACTGGCAGGGCTGTCAGTATTAATCCAAGCCCAAATCTCTTTCAGTTTATTTACTTTCAGTTCATTTACTTTTTCCTTGCAAACATAAAGACATCTACACTGAAAAGACATCTACACTGAAAGTTCCACCTTTATAAAATGTACTATTTAAATATATTGAAGATTTACTTGAACTCCTTTTATACACTCAAAGAGCTTTAATTCAGAATAAATCTTAAAACATACACTATCCTTTTTTGTTTATTATTATGTTTTGTTGTCTGTAAAGTGATCTTGCTTTTAGGAACAGTTGCTTTTAGAAATGAATATTAAAATAGTCATTATTTACAAGGATCAAGTCAGCATAAGGAAAAAACATACGTTAACATACGAAAAAACGTAAGTGATGTTAACATAATTGAGTCAAGATTTAATAAAGGTAGGACACTTTAATTAATTATTACTGTATTAAAAAAAACCTTTTTAATCGTTATTCTAGTCATAGTTCTAAAAATACGCCCTGTTAAGAATAAATTTATTTGGAAATATTAGAGAACTTTTTATCCCTACAAATGGATTTTGTCTTTTTTTCATATGCTAAAAATATTCTTTAAGGTAATAAATAAAGATTTTACAGAAAAAAATATTCATATAATAACCCAGTCAGCTCATGCTATATTTATACCTAAATGTAATTTAGGCAAAGTGATTAAACAATAAAAATAATAAAGGTATAAATTAGACAAGGGATATTTAAATTTAGACCGTCTGTAGCATCTCTTGGAAGCAGTGCAATAGCAATTACCATAGCAACGGCCGTTATGCCGAGCAGAAGAGAGTGTGAGGTGGCATTTTTTATCGTTGACTGTCACTCTTTACTAGAGTCTGGGATTGCAGCGTTGACATGTATCCCATGTACTGCAGTGTTATATACTGACTTGATCTGTGATTGTATATAATGGCCCTGAGGTTAAACACAGCCGTGTTATTACAATTTTTAACGAGCAGCAATGCAATTACACGTACTCTTAAGTATACTTTACCAATTATGGTAACTAACAGCAGACAGCGAGCATCAGAGTCAGTGACATGAGTTAGTAGCAGCTAGCAAAACGTATTGCACACGCTGACTTTTATAAATAAACCATTGTTTTGAAATACTGCATAGCAAGTTATTGGTCGGTTGCAATGCCTTCTACAGCGAACAACACTGCTGACACATTTCCAGACTTGCTGTTTCTCATTCTAATGAGACTGTCTGTCTGTCAAACAGTTCTGTACATCTACGGCATATCTCTGGACTGATTTTATTCATGTACTGAAGTTATCTTTGCTACATTGACTTCACTACTTGACTAATAATACACTACAATACACTCATTTGCTTACCATTATACTGTCGTATCAGCTGCAGACCATGATCTGTGTGTGAAGTTAATCATGGTGGAATGATGAAAGATGGCTCTTTGCACTACTGAGACTTGTTTAGAAAGGTTGCTTAGGAGACTGGGAGAAAACGATAATGGCTTTTTTCTGTTGACAATTTCAGCTTGCGTCACACGGGTGTTTGAGTAACTAGATAAGAATTAGAGGAATCTGGTGGTGGTGGTTTAAATGGTGCAGAGTTGTTAATTGGGAGATTAGGAGGAAATGGGCTCAAACCCCTCCACAGCCAAGTCAGCCACTATTGGGTTCCTGCTCCAGGGGTGCTGCACTCTAACCCTATTCTGGGGTGGGATTTGTAAAGAAAAACATTTTACTATATAATATATCATCATTTATGTAATAAATAAAATTGGAAATATGATTTTATGTTGTATACTCTGGTTTCCTCACATAGTCCAAAAACATGTACATTAGGTTGATTGGTGTGTCTAAATTTCCCATAGGAGTGAATGTGTGTGTGAGTGGTTGTTTGTCTATGTGTGCCCTGCGATGGACTGGTGACCTGTCCTGGGTGTACCTCTCGTCTTATGTGCGCTGGGATAGACTTCAGCAGACCCATGTGACCCCGAATTAGGGAATAAGCGGATAAGAAGATAAATGAATGAATTTTTTAATAAATAAATGATTTTTATTTTACATTGAAATGCTTTTTATTAATTAATCCTTGTGTGTCATTTCATTTTCTTATTGTTTTTCTCTAACCTCTGTAGAAAAAGATACATACACACACACACACCGCATGGATGCAGATGCAACACCTAGTCTGAAGTATTTAGGATGCAGACTCACTGCTTCAGCATTACAGATCAGAGAGTCGAGCACCAGCATAAACCCAGCCACATTTGATCGATGCAGCAGGACCACGACAGCCACTGGGGAATAGTATTTCATCTGCAGAATTAAAGTTTGTAGAACCTTAAACTTATTTCTTAACCCGTAGGTCTGTTCTGACGGACTTCAGACACCTCACATGAAGGCTTATGAAATTTCCCGTTAAATGCTGTAATCCAGTATAGACTATTTCTAGTCATGCTTGCACGCTCACCTAACACTTGCATGACACTTAAATTAAGACTTTAGCTTTACTGAATTGCTCTCATGAAAGCGACATCCTCGGGTTTCTGCATGTCAAGTCTTTGCCTGTGGTGAAGTAAAGCAGAATCACAACCACATCAGTGGCTCTTGTTAAAGGCCTGACTGGTTTTCAGTTAGCAGCACTCCCACTAACTGGAAAGCAGGGTGCTGCTGAACTCTTGCACTCACTCACTAAATGGCGACAGACATATCTAGTGACTTGGAAATGCACTTGACCATTTCAGGAGGAGTGTGTTGTGACATGCCAATAAAAGCAATGTGTTTCTTTCTACTGTATTTAGAGCCATCAAATGCAATAGAGATGTTTTCCTTCCCACTGTCGCCTCGGCTTGTTCAAACTCATCATTCATCTATTTATCATTCATCCTGTAAAGTTGCTTTGAGGCAATAACTGTTGTTAAAAGCGCTATACAAATAAAATTTAATTGAATTGAATAAATGTCCAAAAACATTTCTCCAGAAACATTCATTCATTCATTCCTTCATTCTTCTTACGCAATTATTCACTAATTCGGGGTCATGGGGGTCCGCTGGAGCCTATCCCAGCCCACATAGGGCAAGAGGCAGGGGAACACCTTGAACAGTTCACTAGTCCATTGCAGGGCCACACAAAGATGAACAACCACTCACTCACACACATTCACTGTTATAGGCAATTTAGAATCACCAATCAACCTAATGTCCATATTTTATTTTGGACTGTGGGAGGAAACTGAAGTACCTGGAGGAAACCCATGCAAGCGCTGGGAGAACTCATCACAGAAAGATCCCCATCCAACCCAGGACCTTATTGTTGTGAGGCATCCGTGATAACACCAATGCACCGCCCATCCAGAAACATTTTTTTTTCTTTAAGCATAGCGAAGTTCAATTGCTTATTTTATATTAATTACATGTGTACACAGATTTGTACCAATTATAAATCCCAAACTTTTATAAAAAGCAATATATACTTTTATATACTACAGAGAGTAGCATTTCGTCCGCAGGGTTATAAAGATTTATAAAGATTAAAAGATTTTGAAATGCTTTGTTGAAATAAATCCATTCCCTTAGCCATTTAAAATACCTGTAATTAAATTGAATTAATGGGATCTATCTATCTATCTATCTATCTATCTATCTATCAGTTCCGAAGCTGAGAATGGAATCAAAATTATTGGTAAGTGGCAAATTTCCACATAACCATTTCAAATAAGACCAAACCTGCCATTAAATAAGGAAAATTCTGGATACTTTTATTGTATCCACTTCTTGCATAAACACATGGAATATCATTTGTCTTTTCTCAAGTCTATCTTTGTGTTTTTGGAAATTTCCATCACATGCTACTCTGGAAGATGACTTGTCTCAAATACTTTTTATGGTAACCTACTGTTGTGGTGACCGTTTGAAAAAAATGAAGGAACACTTATTTATAGAGGAAGAAATCCTGAATAAAAGGCCATGAGGCAAGTCAGTGAAGCAGAACTTCTGAGTGCACGTTTCAGTCACCACTCCATCCTATAATATTAGCTTCTTCACTGGTAACAACACATAATGTACTCTGAAAGCATAATTGGCAGTTCTGAGGGTTTAAACTTCTGAGCAGGATGTTCATTTAAGAATAGTCATTTTGGGTTCTAACAAATGCATCACAAACAGTTTAAACTTTTGATTACTCTCTAAATCCAAGACCAAAGTGAAAAATTTTACTATTAAGGTAACCTACAAATAACTAATGGAATTCTAATTTGTAATTCCAATTTCAGAGTAATTTACATTACTTAATTTACATTAAAGGTTGGCGTGGTGGCGTAGTGGTTAGCAGGGTTGTCTCGAAGCTACAAGGTTCCGGGTTCGATTCGAAGGGGTCTTTTTGTGTTCTCAACATGCTTGCGTACGGTTTTGTTGGTTGGATTTCCGGATTTCTTTCACAGTCCAAAAACATGTACATTAGGTTGATTGGTGATTCTAAACTGCCCATAAAAGTGAATGTGAGTGTGGTGGTCTATATGTGGTCCTGCAATGGACTGACAACCTGTTCAGGGTGTACCCCTGCCTTTTGGCTTATGGCAGAATAAGTGGGTTAGAAGATAGATTGAATGAATGCATTTGTGTTGTAGGGGTAGTTAGTGGTTAAAGTTTTGGACTCATACGGAAAGACTGAGGTTTGAGTCCCTGCTCTACCAAGCAACTACTGTGGGCCCTTGAGCAAGGCCCTTAACTCCAATTTTCTCAGTTGTAAATATAAGAGATCAAATGTAAGTTGCTCTGGATTAGAGTGTCTGCCAAATGCTGTACAAGTAAAATTACATTAATCATTAGTTATTTTTTATTACTACTTTTATTTTTATTTTTTATTATTCTATAGAGTTTAAACAGTAAACCTTGATCTGGACATTCATAAATCTATAGTAAGTAGTTAAGGTTAAAAGTTTATGTGTCCATAAATTCGTGAGACATGAGGGGTTATTAAGTCTATAAAGTCCAATATAATCCATTGTTTCTCAATCATGTGGTTGCAATTCGGTATAAAGTGATGTTGATTAAAAAACCCATTCCACTGATTATTAGTTTGCAGTTTTCTTTTATTTTTCTCTGATATTGTGTGGTGAGATATGGTACAGCAGCTCATCCTGAAATGTGCTCCTTGTCATATACACCAACCTCACAACCCACAAACCTCTACCGGGTAAACACAACAAATTCTACACACTTCATTGTAGTCGGCTGAAATGTTTCAATAAATCAAATGAATATTTGGTGTACATATCGAAGTGTTGTTTGATGTACCCAAAAAGAGAACTGGTGAATAAAGAGAACCCGCAAACCGAATAGGGATGTGAAGACGGGTGTTTGTGCTTTAGGATAGAATTTATAACTTCCTTTCTAATTGCTAACGTGATCATTGTGTATCCGACTGCATAATTACAGTCACTGCTAACGTAACTAAACTGGACTTTTTGGCACTTTGTAATCTCCTGCTATGTTGTTACCAGTCCATGCAGCATTATAACAGGCCATGCTGGATTGTCAGACATTCTCTTTTAAAGGCACGACAATAGAGCACAAAAACAAGTTCATTCAGTTAGACAAGAAAACCCTCAAAGTCCTTTCTTTACCAGTCTTACTGTGTAATCACCTGCAGCAAAAAGCAGAGTACAAAACGTACAAAGACTTTTACAATGTTATAGTCACTGAAGAAACACTTCACTAAACTGGGAGTGCAGACTGAAATGATGTGTGAGGAACATAGGGACTTTATGATGCAGAACATGCAGAAATCGGGGAATCACATCTGAATAAAATGGTAATCTGTCTGATATTGCTTTTTTAAAATACTCTTAGAACTTACTGTAACTATCATGTGTCTGATTAATTAAATATTGAAAGATTCTGATCATTTTGTTATTCATTGACATGTATTGACATGTTATTATTCATGCTCTTATATTCTGGGTTTCTATTTCTTCCACATTATTAAATGGTGACGCGGTAGCACAGGGATTAAGATCGCTTGATTAGTGTTTGATTCCCGCAACCACCAAATTACCACCACTGTGTTCCTGAACAAGACCTTAACTTTCAATTGCTCAGATATAAAAAGAAAAATGTAAGTCGCTCTAAATAAGAGTGTGTGCATAAATATAAATGTTTAAAAACGCACACTTTAACAGTCAAGTTATAATAATAATATCTAAGTACAACATCCCTTCAATGAAAAGAGATACTATACCGACACTGTGCCCTAAAGAGTACTTAGCAACTGGCAACAAGTATAAATTTATTTCTCCCCAAGTCCAGTTTTACTGCCTTACTGTCACAACAGAAATGCACTGGGTCAAATTTTTGGGAACCACACTAACTACAGAAAGCACTAATGTGAGGACACGTTCTTAGAAACTGGTTTCTCCAAAAAGCAGTATTCGGTTTTCTATACCTCCATCAGCAACAATGCAAGGCAGCATCAGCCTCGAAAAAGTCTCTAAAAAAGAACAGAACAAGACTGAATATATAGAGCAAGAAAGACAGCGTCAAATCCACTCTTAAATGAGTTTTGGAAAGGGAAAAATGCAGCATTGTGCCTCAGTAAGAAACTCGGTATCTCCAGTTCAAGTTGAGGCAGATGGCTTTCATTTTGCTGGTATATGTAAGTAAATGTTAGCGGTAGTCCACTGAGCTGTCCATCAGAAACCTGGAGCCAACAGGACCTAGTGTATCTTCAAGCTCAGTCTCAAATGTCTCCTCTACATCTTTTCCAATAGACCCGTCTACCTCATGTACTGAAGCCTGGCGGTTTCCCATTGTACCATAACTCTGGTGAGCAGGAGAGGGCATGGGTGTCAGATTCAACTCCGGATCTAGCAGGACCGACGCTATGAAAAGCTGCGCAGAGTGGACAAGACAAAAAAACAGGATGTTAGTTTTTATGTTAGTGTCAAATTTTGTGTCAAATCATTTTGAGCACTGATTAGTTTAAAGTTTATAGTAGCTGGATGCAAAACTGTACAGCTACTATATTCAAATGGAATTGGAATGCAGTGAAAGGAAAAGCAGATACATTCGCAGTAGTTGTGGCCGATGCAGTGTTTCTCTCTATATCACTGTCGACTCCTTCTGTGGTTGTGTCAGACATCTAAAAAAAACAAGTAATACCTGAAGTTAATGTAACATAAAAAGAACTTTAAACACAATCATATGATTATACCATCCCAATTTAACAGATTTAAGATTTTACATTAACTTTATAGGTGCACTCGTCTACGGCTCACCTGATAGCTGGTTGATCTGTCTGGTTGTAGTCTTTTCCAACATATTCCAAAGACAGAACAGACGATACACAAAAGTACAGAGATGAATGTGAACAAAGTGATGGGATGCAATGGACCTGAAAACACATCAAATACACTGTACAATGAAGCTTCTACAGAATTCACAGATATTCCTTTCAGCAGATTTATCAAGTCTTAAGAAATTATTATACAGCACCAGTTGATGAAACAATGTTAAAAATATTAAAAGCAACAAGAATTTTTAGAAAAGACAGTTGTCTCTTACCGAGACGGAGAACAGAGAAGAATACAAGCCAGAACATGCAGAGAATCGGTGCCACGAGCACCTGCCTGATAGCAGCTGAGTGGATGTGCTGACTCAGCTTGGTGGGCATGTAGGCGTAGTAGATGTTATAACGGTCAACCATGTGCTTCAGAATAAGATATAAGAGCCCTAAAACAGAGAGCGCTCTTATTATTACAAGCAAACTAGATAACAAATACAATAACAAACTAGCAGACAAGTAGAACTTCTCCAGAACAAAATAGAGCTCTTAGCTGGATGCTTAAAGAATTCTCCCTAAAACACATGTGATTTGACAGCTGTGCAGCTCTAACTAAAGCCCAGATGTAGAA
The DNA here is from genome assembly GCA_026260255.1 of Pseudolaguvia tuberculata. Lineage (NCBI taxonomy): Eukaryota > Metazoa > Chordata > Actinopteri > Siluriformes > Sisoridae > Pseudolaguvia > Pseudolaguvia tuberculata. Next base: position 6,827,182 of record JAOTRA010000002.1, on the reverse strand, counting down.
AGCAGATGCCAAATCTCAGAAGCAAGCAAGGGGGGAGAAAAGATTTGGGACTGTGGCATAGTAAACAAACAGTCATTAAGTGTGCTGGTGACAGAGCAGGTGTGGAGTGGGCGTCTGGCTCTCGGCTAGACGGCTCGGAGCGCCTGGAAGACTGGAGTGATGTTCACACCTTACAGAAACCTCGCGTTACACTGAGATACTGTCAGATATGGCTCAGACACCCACACAGCACACACTCTGCTGAGGAGGAGAACCAGAGGACAGGAAGGCAGCAAAGCAGTAAGAACGCACATATATGGCAAAAGCAGAATATTGACCATAGCCTACCCCCTCCCTCCCAAAAATATGTTGTAAATAAATATTAGCAGATGAAAACATTATGTGGAGTGTATTTTTAATAATGGATTTAGTCAAAAAAGAACCATATAGCTATATAATCTCAGTGTAACTTGTATACTGCACTTAAAGCTCACCGAAGGGTACGATGATGGGGCAGGTGATGCTGTAGGTCATGCTGACAGAAAATATACACATGGTCCAGGCGTACTCTAACCCAAACTGGAACTCATAGGCCTGACTCTGCGTGAGGACAAGATGCTCTTAATAAAAACAATATGTATATCATTCAGCATAAAACATGGAATTGTGCTGAATAGTTTGTTTGTGGTGTAGAACTATAGCAATGAGAACTGAAAGCAGTACAATGTATATTACGTCAGGGAAGCAGCGCAAATGCAATCTTGAATGCAAATGTAGCTCAGAACACACAGTCTGCTACATGTGACATAAAGTTCTGTTTAAGCAACCACTGGCAAGCCACTGACTCTTAGAGATAAAAAATGAGTTGGAACAAACCCCATTTGTGTAATAACAATGTACCGATATACCAAAATGTCATTTTATAACAAATTGTTTTAGTGGAAACTCTATGCTATGTACAGTAAGCCTAAAGAACTGATTAAAGGAGTTTTGTTGTAGGGCATTATATTTATCTTGTGGTAGAATGCAGTTTCTACAGCATTCTTGCTTATAATATGTTTAAATGATAGAGATGTAAAGCAAATGACAAGCTACACAAATAGCTTTTAACTAAAATGGCAGACAGGCAGAAATAGGTCTAAAAATAGATGATAGAAAATGTCTGACAGCTCAAAAGTAGTACTGCAGAAAAATCATAGCATTGGCATCTCTACTGAAAATATTGAAATCTTGTTTCGATCCTTTTTGTCATTAGTTAATGTCAAATTTCTGACTGATAATAGCATGGTTATATATCAGTTACAGTTTGGCATTTGGAAGACGCTCCTATTCAGAGGGACTTACATTTGGTCTCTTTTTACAACTGAGTAATTGTGGGTTAAGGGCCTTGCTCAAGGGCTCACAGTGGTTGCTTGGTGGAGGTTGGATTCGAACCCCGGTCTTTCTGGTACTAGAAACCACCAGGCTACCATTTCCCACTTCTCATATATCTTTGCATTATAATATTCATTTATTTTGGAGATAATAATCAGGACTGGGCAATATTGCCAAAAAATTTTATTGCAATGATTTTTTTATGTTGGTTGATATATATTTCAATATTACTGTTAAATTTAGGAAAATAGGAGACATAGTTAAAATGGACTGCTAATGAAAAGATCAGTGTTCAATTCCCAGCACAGGGATTTTCACCTGTACTGTTTGGTGTATTTTTGGACTATTTTAAAATTATCGTCTAATGGCTAAGTTTGGCATATTAACACATGTCTTTTATACATTTGTGGATGTTTATCAACATGTAAATGTGACTGGACTACATATTTCACTCAATTTGTTGGAATGTTATGGATCAATGGTTTTATAAGCAAGGTTTCACAGTTTTATGAGTGTATGTTTGGCTGTTGGTGGTCTGACAAAGATCACCTTGCGATGTACCCTAATACTGAGGTCTGCTTGATCATGTCCCATGGAACACTGGGTACGATATTATATTGTTAATCGACACCGCCTTATCGCTTACTCGTTTAACATGGATGCGCTCGGCTTTGGATTTTGCAAAGCAAAGACGTAGCGAGTAAACTAGAAGTGATGGAAGCCGCAGCAGCTCCATCGCGGTGCCAATAAGACTGGATGTGATTACGTAGTTTACGAAGAACGCTCCATTATCAGGCAAAAACACACATCTGAAAATAATGCAAAAAAAATAAATAAATCAGGAAGTATGTGCTCTACTTTCTAACTAAACACTACGATTGGAATTGAATTACAAATAACTTTGACTTACTGGAACTTTACATCTTTTTGATCCAGAAAATGAATATCAAACAGCCACCTGAAGAAAAAGTCTAAACTAGAGATCAAATAAAAATGGGTTAATTCAATATAGAACTAAAAAAATATTCTTAAAATATACAATATGACATAATTTCTTACCTGGACAGACCGAGTGAAGGCAGAATGATAACCATAAAGACCAGCAGTAGAAAGCACTTGTGCATGGTGATCTGATTCTCACTGGATCTGTTGACAAATGATTGCTTGTTTGTTTGTTTTTTCACAATCATATATATATATATATTCAAGGGTGCTACTGTGTGGAGGAAAAGGAAGAGGAGAAAGACGTAAACTCATAATTCCTTCTTTAAGTAGCTTCATATTAACAGATTACAGGATTAAGATCCAGAGAGAACACTTCTGTGCATTCATTATTACCTTATTGTCATTATTGTCATCACTATGACAACAAGACTGAAGAGTTAGCTAAGCTTCTGACTGATTGACACACACACAGAACAGGAGTGGAGGGTGTGTGTGTGTGTGTGTGTGTGTGTGTGTGTGTGTGTGTGTGTGTGTGTGTGTGTGTGTGTGTGTGTGT
>JAOTRA010000002.1:6770584-6793895 GCA_026260255.1 Pseudolaguvia tuberculata | reverse complement strand
GTTTGATGATCTGAAACATTAAAGTGTGACAAACATGCAAAAAGATTGGAAATCAGGAAGGGGGCCAACACTTTTTACACCACTATATGTGTTTCCTGAACATTCTGTTTCAGATGCAGTTGGACTCTCACTTCACTATGAAAAGGCTTTTCACTAGAGTTTGGAGAGTGGCTACGGCAATGTGCATTATTTCAGCTACAAAAATATCAGTATTAGTTGCTCCGGTTTATCCAAAAGGTGTTTATTGGCGTTCACATCAATTCCAATGCATCATAGAACTCATGGTTAAGATGTTGATTGGGAAACCAAGAAAACCTCGGTTCAAGCCCAACCACCGGCAAGTCTGACACTTTTGGGTTCATGAGCAATACCCTTAACCCTTCCTACGTGAGGGGCGCTGCACCACAGCTGAACCTTTCAAGCTGAGATATGCAAGGAAAAGCTTTTCACAATGTTGTACTGTTTATTATAAAATGAACGTATTTATTCATTTATTTGTATTAAACCTAATCTTGATCATCCCAAAGCACCAATGTATAGTGCAAAATGAAGAAACATCGCAAATATGTGGCAATATTTGGGTTTTAAAAGTTATGAACACACGCTTTATGAAGAGCTTGCAATTTTCGTGTAGCAATAGAAATGTCATTGTCATTCGAGAACCAAGCAAGAATCATATAGAAGAAACATATAGTTGCTATCTTTCATTTATAATCAGATATCAGGTATTATATTATTAATCAAGCTATTTTTTGCAATATTATGCCATACTAAAAACATTGTAGACACGTGTGTGTCTCCACCGTTGGTTATTTCAATAATTTAAATAAATATTGTTGAATTAAATATTTTATCCAAAAACCTGTTCCAGTAAGTTCTCTGAATGGAGTGGTGTGAAACAACTTGAGAACTTTGCATACAGTAGATTCTGATTTTAACCACACTGGAACTGGAAACTGCTCATATCCTACACTTCCATCAAATCCTTTTTTTTTTTTTAAATTTATTTATTTATTTTTTTAAATTTTATCACTTCTGAATGGTGATGGTGATGGTGAAAAAGTGCACAAGCACATAAAGACATGATAAGATTTCCCAAACCTTTATATCACATCTGGTCTCATCCAGCACATGTATTTCTATTAGCTTTGTGCTCGCTGAATATTTTAGTATCTAATTTGTGTATTTTTCTCCAACTTGTCCAACAAACTTGTTTGGTACAAGCCAGATAGTCAGCACAATTTTAATAACCACACAATTTGTATTGTTAACCATAGGTATTATGCCTATTAACCGTTGGCTGAAGGTCTAGTGCATGTGGCACACCAGAGTTTCGTGGTTTCAAAATCATCATAGGGTTCAGATAATTATAAGTTTTCAAATGATGTGAAGTTTGTGCTGTAATTATATTCATTCAAGACTAAACTGTTTTTTTGTAGGGACTATACATTTCCATGGCTGTGAAGAAAATCAGGAGCAAAACACACCATGATTGGTTGTTTGTCAAATGTGTAGAACCAGAAAGAGCTGCTGTCTGACTACTACTCATCGTTGGTGGAGTTTTGGGACTGTTGGATGCAGACCGTTATATTTACCACCGAAATTCATCTCCCCTTTTTATTGTCGGTTAATTTTCTATTAGTCTATGTCTATGTCTTTGTATCTTGTTGTTGTCACTTGATGTCCTGAACTTGTCCTGTGTCCAATTATTTTGTCTTGTAAGTAGCACCGGGGAGAAACGTTATTTCATTTCACTGTCATATTTGGTTGAAATGACAATTAAACTTGAGATTAATTGAGCCATTAATTGCAGATTCTCCTCACAATTCAAGCTGTATGAGGTTATACACTTGGAGAAAAGCAACCCACCATCCTGACAATGTTGTCCTATTGTGGACATTGTCTTACCTGATACAACAGAGTTGATTTAACCCTAAAAATATTAAATCATGGACAAATACAGTATCTGTGAGGCATTAGCTTGCTACTGTTAACTTCCTAGCTAAACTGTCCCAAAACAAGCAACAATATAAATTCAAGGATCCAATGGGTCAATAATTTATCACCATATTAAACGGCAAATATAAATATTACAAATAATCAGCAAGAAAAATATGAGACATTTTCTTGTATATTTATACAAACACTCATTTTAATTGCTGTTTGTTTACTCGTTCAGGCTAACACTGTTTCCCTCCTCTGTCAGTCGGCCACATTCCCTTTCTAACCCTGGAGTCATGTTATGATATTTGGTGGTGTATGTGCATCAATTTCTCACCAACTCTAATATGGATTTACATTACAATGACAGGATTGCAGGCGGATTTTCCGACAGAGAGCAAATCAGTTAAAAGCTGAGCCAGATGTATCGATTAGTCTATTATAATTTTAACCATAATTGTGTGTGTTAACCATTATCATGGACACTGTCTATATCTGTCACACAGTAATAATTAAGTAATCCTTTTATTATACTGTAACAAACAGCTTTGCTACCAGGACATAAAATGTATTCACACAGTTAAAAGATCCTGTTCTTACCTTTAGAGGTACTGTTTGTAGCGCCTGAGTGGGAACACTGCAAAACATAAAAAGAACCACAGAAACCATCAGTCTAATGATTTTATCACAGAGTGATAAATGGACATGTATGGACATCTTTTTTTGAACACCGGGCATGTATTTTAGTGTCACTATTCCTCCCATACTAAAATTCTGATTTGAATTGTGGGATTTTTTCCCCATTTAGAGTCAGAAGTGGAGAGGGGAGTTGATGTTTCAGTTTATCTCCAGTCAGACCTCTGCACCATAGCGTATAGTGACTTGACATTTGTTTTCCCAGTTGAGGACAAAATATGTAAAATACACACCAGCTACGTGGAGTAAAGGCACTGGCAACTCCGGTGAGCCAGTTGTGTCCCCCATATCTCCCTATCTTTAATTTCTGCATCTGTCTGTTCTATAAATAAAGGCAGTAGATAAATAAATATTTTACATATTGGCATGGTGGCGCAGTGGTTAGCATGGTTGTCTTACAACAAGAAGGTCCCGGGTTTGATTTCTAGGCGAGGGATTTTTCTGTGCAGTGTTTGCAGTCTTGAACTACTCTGGTTTCCTTGCATGGTTCAAAAACATGTACGGTATATTAGGTTGATTGGTGATTCTAAATTGCTCATATGCGTGAGTGGGAGTGTGTGTGACTGTTCGTCTATGTGTGGCCCTACAATGGACTAGCTCTTGAAGACCCCCGTGACCACAAATTATGAAGTAAGCGAGATAGAAAATAAATGAATATTACATATATGTAATCCTGTATCTGGCAATTAAATAGCACTTCCTGTTTTTAACCAGCAATGGAAAGTGTTTGTTCCTAATTTTCCAAATGAGCAGCACTCATGTAAACCATCCCACTCTCGTTGTCATAATCTGTTTGTTAACCATACTGTCAAGTTCAGACCAAAGCCAATCAGAGTCAAATGGAGAGGGTCTCTTGACACTAGTGGTGATTGTTGATTCAAAATGATGGCAGAGGAAACTAAAGATCTGAATCTGATACACTTTATACACAGTGTGCTCTGGAGGTGACCACAAACCTTTATCCCAAATTCTGTATGTGAAATGACACATTCTTCACACTTGCCATACAAGTACACAAATAAATAGTTATGCAAGCATTTAATCATAGCACGAATAAACTAGCCATATAAATAAATAAAGCTAAAAACACACACTGGTTGAACAAAACAAATATCAGATTACATATTAATCCAAAGTCACCACAATGTGGCCAGAACATTTACCAAATTCCCATTCTGTAGCGTGGGATAATTTTTTTTTCCTGCCTATCTGTGTTCTGTGGATACTCCCCATTAAAGCCTTACAAACAAGTAAACTCTTCTGAAGTTCCAACATTCAGTAATGATAAAAATTGAAATGTGCTTTTTCTGGATTGAGATCCTCGGTAGCACTAACTAGAGAAGCAAATCCGCTGCCTGATATCATATCATGATGCATTAGTCTGTGAAATTCCTCTGCTGTGGGTCAGGATAAGGAGTCTCAGTGCACAACAAATTAGCAGGTCAACGACCTACATTGCCAACCTCCAACTTCCTCTAATGTGTGTAGGTCAAAAAATGTCTAACGTAAAGCGTGAATAGAACGAGAAAATTGCCTATAAAATGGACACTTGTAGTCCATTTTAAAAAAGGTTTTATTACAGTTACTTTTAAATGGAGATGCTATGCTAATAGAGAAAATGTATCATGTTACTAAATGTGAAAAAGTTTCACAGTACAAACCAAACCAAAAAGAGGGGGGGCAACAACAATGGGGTAAGTAGTACTTTAAATAGGCTATGTGATAAGACCTCACCTCATCACAATGGTTCTTTTTGGCAATGGTCTTAAATGCCTTTCACGGAAAGAATGCTTAAAGTCGCCATGGTGGGGGAGGAGTAACTATTGGAGGAAACTGGCATAATGCACATCAGCCAAAATGTGGCACATACTAACACCATTAGTCCCCCAGTGCCAGAGGGTGAGTTGCCTTTGTAAAATCTGACAGATCATTGTGGATACGTGGAAGTCTTCACATAACAACTGCTCATCTGTGTGAACGTGAGTGTATCTAACAGCTTGTTTGCCAATTCCTAATAGGTTTTTAAGAACCATATAGATTATTTAATACTGAAGGAGCAACAATGTTGAGACTGATGGCTGACGCAGAACTTGTGGAGAACTTCGGTAGAGACTTTTAAGGATCCATTGACACGGTACACTAATCATGAAACTTTACTCAAGGTTAATCCTATTCTGTTTATGGCAGGTTTACAAGAAACTACAAAAGTATCCTGAGACATAGCTGCGTGTTATTCTGCATGATAAATTGCATTTATAAATCAGCAGGGCTCCTTAAACAGTTTACAAAACTGTCTCATGGTGGATCGGCCTGGAACTGACCTACTTTTGCCCATCAGTAATAATTAAGGAGACAAGATCTTGCGAAATACTTTTAAACAACTACTTAAGCATGCCAACGACAATTCTCCTGTTTCTTCTATAACTTATAACGTGTTTTATCAGACTTGTGCAGTTGTAGGTATCAGAGTTAATGCACTGGGTTTTTAAGATAATCACAAAAGGTCAGATTTGATTGATGCAGTTCCTTTTCAGAAGTTAAACAACATATGAAAATGAGAGAGGTCAGAAGTCATGAAGCAGCTTAGGGACATGTTTTCTAATCACATATTTTGGGGAAACAGGGTAGGAAGGTTGGAGAGAAAAGCAAAAGCAAACAAAATGATAACTAAATATTTCTGCGGACTGCTGTCTCCTTGTAAAATGTGGATTCTGACAGGATTTAGGGATGGTACAATTCTGTGGTGGGAAAATATAACAGATAAATAGGTGATGGGAAAATGGCAGATTATTCTGTTAAAAATTAACTGTTCAGTAAATGTATTAATCTTTTCTTTATATAAACACATGACCAGTATTTTGCAGTAGAACCTCAGAATCTTGTCAATGTGTCCCGTCCATAAATGTTCCTTGAATAGCCTTTTTAAGTATGCAACTGGTGTAGATCTGTCACATTAAAGTCTGCTGAAGGACGAAAATTAAAGGCTGCATTTGGAGTTAATGTGATAAGTAGTGCCTTCTGTGTTAAAGCTGATACTTTCCAGCTGTTCAACATGTTGAGGTCAGATTAAAGAAAAAGGTGATCCGGATTTAGGAAAAACTTGACCGTACTTGTTACTGATCATTGCGCTGTCAAGTATTCTGTCTTTGTTGACTCCATCTCGATCTGATCAGATGTGATAAATGACACTGCTTTTGACTCACGAGATTCAGGCACATTGATCAGCGTAGGCACCGTAAAACAACATATGCATAAAACTCACTGGCCCTACATATATGGGCCAGTCCAGAGTAATTGTGTTTCTTATTACAGTAAATGTTGCCATGGGTGTGTAAAAAAGAATAAATTGCCTCCAGATGAGAGATTAAAGGCCACTGAGCAGATGACAGTCCCTTAAGTGCCACCAAAGGAAGGAGAGGTCCATGTTACCAGATTGTGATTGCACTCTGTCCCATGGGTCAAGAGAAGTCCTGCACAGGAAGAAGCCAACCTCCTGTCATCACTACAACTGTATTTACATGTTATTTGTGTCCAAGGGAGATACAATATTAACAACATGAAACCTTTCTTGATTTATGCAATTTATGCTTTCTTATAGTTTTATTGAATTTGATATTATGTGTTGAATTTTTAAAATTATTGTTATTATTAAATGTTTTTGGTGTCCGTTTGCCCTGTATGGCATGAACAGTACTGCTACGTGTAAGCCTTAGTTTTCAGGGCACAGGTGTTTACACTGCTCTACACTGTTCTTGTTTAACTAGCACCTTTCTGGCAGAACTGAAGCAGAGGAAGCCACTACGCACTGGAACAGATGTCCAGACTCAAGTATTATTTTGCTCAATTGTTGATAGAGGAAACACCTGTAGTGAATCACGTTTTTAAATTGTATGCCAAAGCACAGAAGCTACAGCAGACCCTGCATTCCTATTACCTTTAATAACACTGTGTGCTGCATAGTGTTTCTCACTTTGAGCCCAGAGTGTAAAAAGGGAGCTGAGATCACTATGGCGGGTCAATGTCATCATCGCTCCAGCTGTTTAAATGAGACAGAAGGAGATGGCCTTGACAGGAAACCGTCATTAGGAGGGCAACAATTCAATACACTCTCCCTTGTAGCATTCAGCCATCTCTATCCTGCACCGGAAAAGTGAAAGCTAAGAATACATATAACGGAAAGCAAAGGGAAACAGAGCTGATCGGTATAGGACATGACACAGGGTACAAACAAGGAAGGAAAAGAAGAATAGCACATCATATGACACATAGGACAGAATATGTGGCATCTGTGGCACAGTGGGAAATGACAAAAATCAGTTTAGAAGCTCAAGCAAAAAATAGCACAATACATAAATACCTTCTGAAAGGATGTAAACCTGCATGCTAGAACAATAACAGAGTCCGGGTGATTGCGGAATTTAACTGCAGTTTCCTGACAGGTGCCTCCTTTTAGAACGAAATGACTGCACTCATGTGCACAAAGTAAACATTACATGGAGCATGTGTCAAAAGATTGCTTTATGAAAAGCAAATATCTAAAATACAAAATGTGTAAATTGTGTGTGATATAACGCATCACTAAAATAAAGAATAAAATGAACGTAAAAAGTAAATAACAAACAAACAAACAAAAAAGTAGTTTGATGTTTTGCACTTCTTTATAATACTTTTAAGCTCATTTATACACATACAAAAATTGTATGGCCAATAGAACCTGGGTCCAGTTCTACGTGGCATGCTGTGACCGCAGCCTAATAAACTTAACTGTGGAAATGATTCTGCAGAAAACAATGTGGTCAAAAATGGGCATAAATAAAGGACAACATCCCTTTCTGCACACTCATTGACCTTGGGAGGTAAACCAGCTGTATACAAATTCAACCACTCATGAGCCAAGCCGAGAAAGACAGTTTCTGTGGGGCAGTGTGGAATATCTTGCTTCATACCTGTGAGAGTAGGTCCCTGGGAGAAAGAAGTGGCCACGTTTAAAGCACAAACTGCCAGAGCAGAGTACTTGTATATCTTCTGGTAAACAGAGGAAGCAAAGCACTGCTTTCCATGGCAGTGCTGCCCTGCAGCTTGACTGCATGTGGTTCACCAAGGACACTTTCACTTGGCGATCTGTCATCGCTGTTCCCTGAACATCCGGTTTCAAGACTCCTTTGATGGGAACCTCTTGTAAAGAAAGACTTACCTATTTCCAGGACAATTTGCCTCTGGCGGAGAAAAATGACTGTCGGCTCATTCCATTATAGAAATGTCTATCTCTAAAGTTCTTTCAGATTTTTATTCATCTTCTAACCCAATTCGGGCTTACGAACTGTGGGAGGAAACCGGTGTACCTGGACAAAACCCAAGCAAGCACGGGGAGAACATGCAAACAGAAAGACCCAGGGAATCGTTCCCGGGACCTTCTTGATGTGAGGCGATCAAGCTAACCACTACGTCACAATGCTGCCCATGATTTTGATTCTGTGACAGTTATTTGTAAATTCATGTAATTTAACATTTTTATGATGCCTGTATGCATTTTTCAGCCTATAAGCTAGCCTAACGTTTTTGCACTTTCTCCACAACTGCTGCTTTCCCTTTCCTCAAGTAATTTCCCAAAGCTGACACATCTCTAAATTGTTTCAGGCCCAGTTCACACGGTTAGCATTTGAATAATGATGAACTATCCCGGGCGGCGCGGTGGATAGCACAGTCCCCTTGCAACAAGAAGTTCCCGGGCCGGGATCTTTCTGTGCGGTGTTTGCATGTTCTCTCCGCGCTTGCGTGGGTTTCCTCCGGGTGCACCGGTTTCCTCCCACAGTCCAAAAACATGCAGATTAGGTGGATTGGTGATTCTAAATTGAGTGAATGTGTGTGTGAATGGTTGTTTGTCTATGTGTTGCCCTGTGATGGACTGGCGACCCGTTCAGGGTGTACCCCTGCCTCTCGCCCTATGTGTGCTGGGATAGGCACAGCAGACTCCCGTGACCCCGGATTCGGGAATAAGCGGGTAAGAAGATGAATGAATGAATGAATGAATGAACTATCCCAGTTAACTACCCTTAAGTGTGCCAAAAGCATGCACACAATTGTGGCTGAAAAGTGTATTAAATGCTTTTGAAGATTTTTCAACCACTGCCCAGCTATGATTTGTACCAGCCCATCCTAGAACAACAGGCTAGAACTGGCTCGGGAAGGTAGAATATAATACAAATAAATGACACCAATACAGATATTTGGCTTTAATATCTAACCAAAATCAGAGCTTTGAATATTGGCTGAAACTTGAAACTGAATGTTGATCTGCTTACGCCCTTCTTTAAGTTGCATAACTGAATGATAGCAAGATATTTCTAAACTTTATCGTGCATTATATCTGTTGTATCAACATCACCTCGTCACATCATAAGATCAATTTATGATATGAATCATATCATTCAGCATAGCACAATAATACACAGCTTCCAGAATCCTCATATTATCCAACAAATCATGCAAATTTCCTCTACATATAAATAAGTGTGGGAATATGTGTGTGTAGTACTGGAAGATGGACAGATGCCTTTTCTCCACCTCATTTCTGCCCCATTCCCAGTGTTCCTGGAATAGACTCTGACTCCACTAACCAAATACTAACCAAAATATGCAACACACTGCTGAAATATAAACAAATTAGTAATTGAAACCACTGCAAACCTGACCAGAATGCTGATGATGAATGATTGTACAAGGTAACCATGTTAAAAGTCACTGTGAATTCACTCAATATGTTTTCATGTTAATGAACTGGCTTTTACTTCAGATCAGACATAGGCAAAGACTGCATTATCAAAACATTGACAAGCAAAATAGCATTAAACTTAGATGTAGCAACCTTTCTGTATGTTGCTCTTAGGTTTCAAAAATCTGAAGAACCATCTTGCATCTGGGGTAAATAGTGTGATGAACATTTTGATACTGTGCTTGTTACAGGCAGTGAGACAGCTTCCTAAAGAAAATATGAATTCCAAAGAAGGAGTTTTTCCCATATGCATAGCCACTGTTTCCTAACTGAGTTTTTCTGTTGGAATAGCCAAGGAAAAAGACATACAGCTGCATGAAGTGTGGATGAGACTTCCCAGGATAAACTAAAATAAATAATTGTACAATGTGATCACTTGTAAAAATAAATAATAATAATTCAAATAAATCTGTTTCTCGCTTTTACCATTAAACAACATCACCAACTATGACGATGTCAAGCAGTAAAGCAGCACAGATTATTTAATCACAATAAATTCCCTGATAAGGTGAGACACTAGCTGCATACTTTCAGAGACTTGATCAGGCTTGAACGACAAATAGCTAAATAGTTAAAACAGAGTACTATATTACTTAGGATTTCACTTACTCAGTATAGCTATATATGATAGCTAAAGCAGTAGGGCTGGTGGATGGCTGACAGGTACAGCTACTTGATTACGCACTGTATGAGCGAAACCTCAATAGCGGATTTTACTCATGTTTACACTGAGAATTTGTAAGCCGATTATCCAACTCCATAAATGTAACAGTGAGTCCTCACTTACTCAAGTGATATGGCTTAATACCGGCTTGCTTTGTTCAACTGCCAATGAATTAGAAAAAACTGGAGTTTCGCCATGTCTTGGTGACAGAGGAGGGGAGTGTGAAAGCAAAGAAAATGGAACAAATGAAAAGGCTGTAAAAGAGACGTGAAGCATGTCGAGGGAGATGAAGCAAAAGAAAGAGAAGAATAACTAGAATACGGGTTTGAGAGAAGGGGGAAGGGAGAAAGAGAGCGAGAGGGAGAGACAGAGAGCGAGAGAGAGGGAGAAAGAGAGAGGGAGAGAATGCTTGAAAAGGTTTCAGTCTTTTGTGTGAACATTAAAGCATTTATGGAAAAATTCATCAATGGGCAGCAGTGACTTAGCAAAAACGTCTGTGGTGTCCTCAGTGTTCACTGCAGGATTCAAAGTTCATAAAAACAGATGTTTGAAAGCTTATTGGATCTTTAAAAAGCAAGCGCAGTAAAAGTGTTGGCACAAGCAACAAAAACATTAACAGGTATGCTGACAGACAACACATGGCTGTATTTTCTAGTCGTCATCGGAGATATGCGTTGTTGAATATGGTAGCTACCGGATCACAGGTGAAACATGTTCTGATCTACCAAACTTACAACAGGATACAGGAGATGTTCATGATGTCCTTTCACACACAGTGACTTTAATCCAATCAGGTCCTGCTTGTTATTCTGTAAATCATGGTAGTTGTGTAACTATTGTACAGTGGTGGTAATAGGAGCGTAGACACAGTGTAGAACATGAAGTTTGGTCTATGTCTTTGGTATAATCGATATACAAAGCTGTTAAACTAATATGTTTGTTTGGTTTTGTAGCTTGTCTGAACAGGTGGGAAGTATAGTCCCAATAGTTCCCAAACTAAATGCCAATTCATTCACATTTACAGCATTTGGCTTATTCAGCGTGACTTATATTTTTTTCTCTTTTACACAACTGACTCATTGTAGGGTTAAGGGCCTGGCTCAAGGGCCCACAGTGGTTGCTAGGTGAATGTAGGAATAAAACCCAAGTTTTTCTGGTATCAGTCCAATACCTTATCCACTAAGACACCACTTCCAAACCTAAGTTATCTTTGCAGGCTTATATAATGTAGTTTTTTTTCCACTGTCTATTTTCAATATTAGCGTAACAATGAGGGAGACTTGCAGAAAAGAGTTACGATTTGCACTAAAAGGTCAAAATCTTTGCGCAAATTTAAACAAAAAAATGGAATCGAATAAACGTCAGCGTGAACTTCCAGGATGACGCAATCGCCGCGCGCTTGCTGGGACATTTGGGAAGTGTGACAGACACAAACTCACGCGGGTCAAACTGGGTGATGCGGTTGGTCACGTCTCACTTTTTTCGAAATCCAAAAAAAAAATGTCCACTTACACATTCTATTAAGAAACATTGATGTCGATGTTTCATTATTAATACATGGTAACGTCTAGCTCAAACGCTGCACGTGCGACTTTTGGATTCTTTTTTGTGTATTACCGACTTTACGACTTTACAAAGTGTATAGCACGTGCACGTGCGCACGAACATTTATGAATGCATGTGTGTATATTCTTACCTGAGCAGGAGACAGGGTCAGGACCGCAGCCGCTACGACCTGCATAAGCGACGCCAAGACGCTCATGTTGGGTTGCTTCAGTATTAAAGTGTTCAGTCACTTCAGTGACAGAAATCCACAAGCAATAACGACCCCAAAAATGCAGAAATATAATCCCACGGCAAAAAAAAGAGAATATCGCGCGCGGCCGGGTCTTCCTGATGGATTAGATATAGATATATATATCTATATCTATTTATATATAAACCTCTATGTATATAAAAGATCTAACCTAAAAGTGAAGCGTATCCGAATCATGGTAAAGTTGGGAACACGTTCTGAACTATGGAGAGAAGTGTGTTAGCTGTGCGCTTTAAAGCTCCTCTGCGTGCTTTCATCCTGCACATAAACTCTACACACTTTCCCACACTTACGCTACTAATTGGCGCTCAGCATTTCAACAAGTTGCTGGTTTAAATCTCCTCCTCCGGCGCCTTTCACACATGTCCCATCCCCTCCCTCCCCCCCCCTTTCTCCTCCTCGTCACCCCCCATTTTTCTCTCTCTCTACCTTGCTCTCTTTCACCGTTAGGAGCTGATCTCATCAGAAAAACTTTGATTGCATTTCTATGAAATTCTTCTCCCTACAGGCAAATTCCTTTTCTCTTTCTTTTCAAAAATCGCCAAGAAATAGAATGTTATCTTTAATAAACTCCATCCTTTTTGAGAAGGTCCCGGTTTCTATGCCCGGGTCCTTCTGTATGGAGTTTGCATGTTTCTCCGGGTACTCCGGTTTCCTCCCATAAATCCCAGGCATTAGGGTGGCACACGCCAGTGCAGCTTTAGTGCCGGTGCTAAATTGGGATAAATGGGAGGGTTGCGTTAGTAAGTTCATCCAGCGTAAAAATGTGTGTGTGTGTGTGTGTGTGTGTGTGTGTGTGTGTGTGTGTGTGTGGCACAGTGCAATTTTTTGCATTCAGGTTCAGCGCCCCAGGATGAGAAAGGGTTAAGGGTCTTGCTTAAGGACCCAACAGTGGCAGACTTTAACCAAGGTCTTCCTGTTCTTTCGATCAATAACTCAGCGCCTTAACCGTTTGAGCCACCATAATTCATCATGAACATTAGCTATTGTGATTATTGATATACCATATTGATATTATGAGGCTCAGAATTCATCTTTTATTTTGAGCAAGACCAGAATAATCAACAGCTCAGTATAAGCATACTAGCAACCAAACCAAATGGTAAATTACATTATAACATTCCAGTAAAAACGTAAGAAAACCATAAAGAATAATTTATTATTGCTCTTAATGCTGTGTTTTCTGATCAAGATCACTTCCATTCTTCTAATCCTCATACAGCGTTTGTCCTCTATATAGTGGTATGTGTTTGCAATAACGTTGGAATGCACAAGATGAAGATCCTTGAGCACTTTCACTGCATTCTTGGTCTTGTGTCGAATGACAGGGCTGCAGTGAGCTATTGTAGACAGCACACTTAGGCAGACAGTGTGAGCAAACAGACAGTTTCCTGTCTCTCTGACATATTTTGAATATCCATCAAAGTTAGCTTTCACAGGAAAATAGAGCTTTCATGTTATATCAGATTACAGGGATGTAATTTCAATGACAATTTTATTGTATTGTGGATAATCTGTAATTCTTTAATTTGGTTGAACACTTATAAAAGAGGATTTATTTTTTATTTGAAAAATCTTTCCTCAAATTTTAACATTAAGAGAGAGGGAGGGAAACTGATCAAAACTGATTTAAAAAAAAGTGTATGTGAATATTTCATGATATAAATTCTTAAAACACGTTTTATTCACATGACAATGAACTATAAATATTTTTGCAATATTAATAACAGGGACCTGTTTGTGCATTATTACAATATTAATGTAGCTATAAATGGCTAACATTATGTAATGATGTAAAAATTATGTTCTTTTTTCGCAGTTGTATAAGAGAAGATTCAGCATCATTCACCAAGGCCCTGTTTATTGGTTTCCTTTAATGGAATGTCAACTAGTTTTTATAATTCTCTACATATTTTGTGGATTCTGTTCATTCATTCATTCATTCATTCATTCATTCATTCATTCATTCATTCATTCATTCATTCATCTTCTTACCTGCTTTTGCAGCCTATCCCAGTTCACCAAGGGGGAGAGGCAGGGGTGATAGGTCTGTTTATAATGTTAATCATATTTATTAAAGGCGAATAGGATTACGTTTACTAAATATTCTAATTCTATATGTAAATGCAGAATAAAAAAAAAGAGTTTTCAAAATCTGAATAAAACATTTAATATTTCATCTACTGTGTCTTTCTGACACTGCTTGTTTACACACATTAGTAGTCTGTCTATTTGGGAGGAACGCAGAATCTTTGCCGAATACAGGACTGTTCAGACTTGCTCTTGACAGGAAGAAGACTTCCAGAATAAGAAAAATTAAAATGGCCATTGCAAACACAAACACAACACGATTTAAGCTTATGTTTGTTTAGGGCCTAGACATGCTACATGAAGCACGTCTGTGTGATCTCAGCTTTGTTGGTCTGACGTGGGTTTGCTTCACATGGCCTAGTTAGAATGTGTTTCATTTTAGTCTTTTACTCAGTCAAGCAAATCCACCTTTAAGAGTGAATCTTTAGACTCAAGCTGAATTTCTACACTGTTCACAGCTGCAAGGACCGACATCAGGATGCTTACGTAGACATGGTGCATACCACTTTAGCTGCAGTTCAAATGTTTTCCTTTGGGTCCTCTCATCCGCTCTCAAACATCACATGTGAGTAAATCCATTTGCAGAGAAGGGCTTGGTCCTCCTCGTGAATGCTCATTGGAGCCTTAACAACAGCTCTTTCTTTCCAAGTCTCTTATATGTGGCCAAGGAATCAGTGCTTTTTTATAATGATTGTAATTTGTGGACCATATTAGTGGTCAAAATACTAATTCAATTTCTAGCATGCTCTACATTATATAATGAACAAGCATATGCTGTACATATGCTTTATTTGACCGCTATTTGATGTCAAACAGCATGTGACCATGTGATTCATAAGAAGCATAAAAGAAGTGGTATAAAAAGTATTACACTATTACCACTGCCATTTTTGCATACATTTCTAAACTAAATTATATATACTTATATTGTCTACTTTTCTATCTATTTTGTTTTTGGACTGTGGGAAGAAATCGTAGAACAAGCATTGGGAGGAAATGCAAGCTCCTCACAGAAAGACCCACTATCTGGGAATTGAACCCTGGACCTTCTTGCTGTGAGGCGACAATTGCTAACCACTGTGCCACCCTGTCAGAAACATTTTAAACAAAATTACAGACCTTGTCAATTAGCAGGGGTGGGGAAGGGTAGCATGATTCATATAAAACTGTACTTATTGCTACAACGTTTAAACACTCAGGATACAGTATAATTGTGATGGTGTTTTATTGTCATTTCAACTATATATTACAGGGTAGAATAAAATAAAATAAAATAAAGTTTCTCTAGGACCCCTGGTGTGAAAAACAAGACAAAATTAGTGCAGACACAGGACAAGTGCAGGACATACAGAGGCAACAACAAATGACATAGACACAGACTAATAGGAAATGAACCAACAATAAAAATGGAGGTCAATTCCTGCGGTAAATAAAACGACCACCATCAAACAGTCAAAAACTCTAAAAAGACTATTATTATTAATTGTTACTATTTTGAACAGAAGGCTGTTTCAAAAGAATAGTCAAATGTCAGACAAGAGTCAGTAACAGTAATTAAAATGAAGCTATGCTATGCTGCTAAGCTAATCCTTGTCTTGTCGATGTTTGTTTACTTCCTGTTGTATGACCCTTGTTTCCCTTTTGTTTCCTGTCATGTAGTTTCCCTGTTCGTTGGTTTCAGGTGTGTCTTGTCCTGTTAATTGTCATGTGAATATAAGGTGCTGTTGAGCTTGTCTTCATTCATTCATTCAATCATTTATCTTCATACCCGCTTATTCCCGAATTCAGGGTCACGGGGGTCTGCTCCGCCTATCCCAGCACACATAGGCCGAGACTGGACGGGTCGCCAGTCCATCTCAGGGCAACACATAGACAAACAACCATTCACACACACATTCATTCCTATGGACTTGCCATTCACACAAGGAGTATCGTAGTGCACGTACCTGCAGATGTTTGTGTTATCCATGTTTATTCTAGTTAATGTTATATTCTGTTCTTGCTATGATGTTAAATTTGGAAATAAACTATACTTGGGTTCTAAAGGCTGCTTGTCATGCTTGGATCATTACAGAATAATCCAAATAAAATGGATTATTCCAGGCAAGTGGATTATTCCATGCAAGCACGATGAGCTCTCCTGGAACTCAGCAGAGCTCATCGTGCTTGCCTGGAGTTTGAGTGTTTGGTAGTCCTAAGATATTTGAAGTTTTGGTAGGATTGTGAGACTGTAACCATGGAAACCCCAGGATTATTGGGTTTCTGGGTGAAGAGATGATATAACCCAATACATAGAGCGGTGTTGACTGTGTGTTGGGAGATACCTGAACCAATAACTTAAAATTTCCATCAATGGCTGAAACATGAAGTGGTGGTATACAGGATAAACTGTTGATTGAGTTGTTGAGTTGTTTGCAGTACTGTGATACAAATAGAAGGAAAAGTGTGAAAATGTAGGGTAAGTTACTTCAGGAAGCCACATATTAGGAAAAAAGATCCAGAATAAGTAATTCAGCCTAACGTATTCAACCCCACTTTAAACAGGGATTTCATTGCCCCTTGTTCCTTCCACATTGAACAGCAGACAGCTCTTGCTGTAAATGGAGTGCTAGAGATATCGAGCCCCCCAGCTGAGTTTTCAAACATATCTCTGAGCTGTGACATGCAATGCTCCAGGTCTTAATCCCAAACTGCTAATGTGAAATCTAGTGCTTTACTGGAGAGTATAGTTATCAGATAATATCCCATAAACATAAATACAAAACTATATATCATAACGTTTGTCTGAGAGGCTACCTTAAGTAGCTAACCAAACAGGAAGTAGTTCACATGGCAGGAGCTAGCACTGGAAGTACTACTGCATCCCTTGTATGATGGAATAATGGTGTCCCTACAATAATACAGTGGCTGAAAGAGCTCAAAACACTGCAACTTGAGAAAACACCCAAATAGATAAAAGTACAATCTATTCAGTAAAAATAAATCTGGTGTCCAGTGAATTTTACAGCTAACTGCGAATTGAAAAGCAGGCGCAAGCCGAGTTCGTCACTTTGTTTGGGATACTCTTGAAACATTTCTGTTGTTTTCTCTGATAGTTGCAGCAGGTTTCTGTTTTTGTGTTTATGTTGTGAGTGTCATTTTTCTATATGTACGTATTGCAACAGATTTGGGTTGTTTTAACCAGTCTTTCAAGTAGACAAAAAGTGCTCTTATGGCTAAAGTGTGCATACGGAAAATATACTACTAGTCTGAACATTCAGTAAAGCATAACTATTATTTATATTATCTAAAAGTGTTAATCATTTTTAAACTCAAGTTCAAACTATTCTCTAAACTAGTCTCTTAAATGTCCCTTGGAGACTGTAAATGATGTGGGACACCTGAGCATCTCCCAGAAAGGATATCACATAACCCTACATCCTGCTGTCCACTTGTATTTTTTTCAGTCTCCACCTGTTGTCTGGGGTGTAAACAGGAGGATTAAACTGAGGGAAGTGATCCAGGCTGCAACGAAATCCCCCAGAGGATGTCGGAGACACTGCCACTGTGTCATTTTCAATTGAGGTGCTCTGTGTAACTTCCTATTTGCGTCTGAGATTCATTACATCTTTAAGTCTGACAGGTGCTGTGCAGTTTCCTCTGACATTCTCCTCTATTGTGTGTGCACTTTGTTTTTGAGGAAGTAGCGCACAATGCATACGTTCAGTCACACGCAGTGTTATCGTTGGAAAGTTCGTGTCACATGGCATACATCGGAGGAGCTGGCGGGTGCTGTTGGTCCAGCTGACACTTGCTCTCCAAACTGATTTGAAAAGCCAGAGTATTGATTCATGATTCGATTAGTTAAACACACAAAGTGGAAATGACCAGAGCAAAGGGGGTGTGTTTATGCTGGACTGTGTTACATCTTTCCTTGAGATAGGTCAAAAGCCTAAGGCCGCCTGGTCATAACAATACAAGGTATAGAATAGAGTGTTATTCTTGTGTGAAGCAGCATGGTGAGTGAGCATGTCCTTTGGGAGTTGGTGAATAAATGAGGCACGGAAGAGCATGTGTTTGTCCATGTGGTCCCTGCACTGAAATAAATATTGAAAAAAGTCAGGAATAATAATGGTTTGGGCCTGTGAACTGGAGTGTTTATGTTTGTAAGATTTATACTAAAGCGTAACCAATGGTAATGTACCGCTGCTTGGCGTATAATCCTTTAAAGAATCATAACAAAACTCCCACGAGCAAAGACAAAACTGTATAATGCATCCGTGATGTTTTTTTTTTAATTTTTTTTTTTTTAACATTTTAAACCAAGAACAGATTTCTCTGTCAATCCATCATAATTCTAATCCTTTGATTAATATTCTATCAATTGTGTAATTGTTTAGTCAGTCCTGTGAGAACAATTAAAATGAGCTTGTCATGTAGTTGTTAAATCTGCAAGTGTTTTTCTTTATTATTAAAAACATTAGGGTGAAGTATACCTCCTCAAGGCTAAAGACATTATTCATGCACACACCTAAACAGACACGCCCCTAACTAAGTTAAGTGCTAATAAACAATAATAATAATAATAATAATAATAATAATAATATAGTAGGGCAGGGCTGTGGTGTAGGGGTTAGGATGGTCACCTCAGCAAAAAGATCCAAGGTTTGATTTCCAGGAAAGGGTCTTCTTGCACAGAGTTTGCATGTTCTCCCTATACTTGTTTCCTCTAGCTACTCCGTTTTCCTCCCATAGTCCGAAAATATGTACATTAGTTTGATTGGTGATTCTAAATTGCCTATAGGAGTGAGTGAGTGGGTGTGTCTGCGATAGACTGGCAACCTGTCCTAGCTGTAACCCTGCCTTTCATGATATGGACACTGGGATAAACTCAAATAGATACTAAAATTAGAAAATAAGCAGGTTAGAAAATGAATGAAAGAATGAATGAATTATTGAATTAATTAATGTAGTCAATATAAGTGGATCAAAAAAAGACAAGAACAGATATAGAACTCTTGTCATAAACTAGATGGTTACTTCAAATGTTGACTAGTATATGATTACATTAGAAGTTAAGCTGTGGATGTCATTATCTTCATAGATTAAAATTTTATTATGGGAACAAAATAAAATATAGTTACTTATTGGATAGTAAGCATTCAGTTACAGGTCTACACTGTATGATGTTCAGGCAAACACAAGGTGAAATCCATCCGCTTTAATAATGTTTCCATGAACTGCGGCCAAGGGAAATGATTTCCCGAGGTTTATTTATGTGTGTAGAAAGATGACTTCTCAAATAGTACTGAGAAGTGGCTTCTGTTGTGAAACATGAGCCAAGCAAAGGGGTGAGGGTTTGTATATTTGTGTTTTATGTGTAGTTGGGAATACAAAAGAGGAATTGCAGATGTTTTTTGGAGTGCCAATGTGCAACTAGATGAGATTTGGCAGAACCCTGCCAATTCACCACAGTGGATATGTCAACAGGTGGAGATTGTTGCTCCAGGGCTACTGTGCACTTGTTCAAGCACTGTTTTTAATTATGTGATACAGTACATTTGTTATTGTACTCTGCTGTAGAGCAATCACGCTGTCTCTCACTGTGTCTGTTTGGATCCTGAAGAACCACATGGCCCAGGCTCTGATCATTTCAGTCCAATATACCATACAGCTCATTTTACATTATATATTGTATGGCTCATTAGAAACTTTATATGTGGTCATTTGCACACATGCGACCACATCCTATACAGATGCAGATTCGTAGTAAATGTTTTATAAGTAAGTTTTATAAGTAAGTAAGATAATTTATTATAATTTATTCTTTTTTTTATCTTAACGGTTGTCAAATGGGGCCACGCAGTGGCTTAGAGGTTAACACGGTCACCTCACAACAAGAAGGTCCCGGGGTCGTTTCCAGGGCCGGGGGTCTTTCTGTGCAGAGTTTGCATGTTCTCCCTGTGTTTTCGTGGGTTTCCTCCGGGTACTCCGGTTTCTTCCAAAACCATGCAGATTAGGTCAGTTGGTGATTCTAAATGGCCCTAGGAGTGAATGTGTGTGTGAGGGGTTGTTTGTCTATGTGTGGCCCTGGGATGGACTGGCAACCCATCCAGGTAAGCTCCAGCAGACCCCCGTGACCCTGAATTAATGAATAAGCGTGTAAGAAGATGAATGAATGAATGAATGAATGAACCGAATGAATGAATGAATGAATGAATGAATGAATACCTGATAATTTACTATATTAAAAAGTTGTTAAACGAAGAATTGAGAATGCAAAGATTTAAACAAAGCTTTTAACTTGGATGGATATACAGTGTGAGTCCTGGGAAGGTGGTGCTCCTAAATTATTTGACCAAATAGAACATATAGAACTGTTTTCTTACATCTTGCTCTTAAAATGACTCATTTGTAATCAGTCTTAACTTGTGTAATTGTCTTGCCTCCACCTCACTCACTTCAGTCTTAAATGATTTTACAGATGATTGTATTATAATCAGAAACCTTGTACATTCGTCAATCTGACAAAAGTAGAGAGCGAAAGGTTGTCATTTATATTGTAATCTGGTTTCCTGGATTGTACAAAATGTTTCTTTTGAACTTTGTGTCCACACAAACTCTGCTTTGATTAGCAATGACTAAAGAGTAAATGGGAAGTGGTGGCAGTAGTGGTTAAGGTGTTAGACTGATACTAGAAAGACAGGCGTTCGATTCCCACCTCTACCAAACAACTACTGTGGCCCCTTGAGCAAGGCCCTTAACCCCTAATTGCTCAGATGTACAAAAGAGATCAAATGTAAGTCACTCTGGATAAAGCGTCTATGCTGTAAAAAATTCTGTAAATGTAAATGAGTACATGCAAATGCAAACTTTAATGCATATTTTAAGGGTGTTTAGCAGATTAAGGACTTAGTAGGTAGGTAAATAAGTCAAAGCAATGAGATCTCAGTCAAACATCAGCGGCCATTCAAGGGCTCCCAGAATAATATCCATGTTCTGGGTATTTTCCCATACCAGATGAGAAGCAGATGTATCTTTTACTCAGCCCTCCTCATTTTTTCTCTTCATTTTGTCAAGTGTCAGCGAGGTTTGGCGTCATCGTGCGTCCATCCCTCCTCTTTGCTGTCCTTTACCCTTTCTCGTCCACACACCCATGCTTGCTTCTCTTCCAGCTTTCCCCTCCCTCATCTACTATCTTTGTCTATCTTGGTCTCCCGGTTCCTTTGCATCCTTGTCTTTTCCCTAGGGCCGAGTGAAGGAACACAAGCACCATGGGAAGGCTGGCTGTCCCCAGACCATGATCACATGACTCAAGCACCCCTTTTACTATGAGATGTGTGCAGGCCTGACATGTAGGTAGAGCTGTGAACTCTGTGGATTCTATCCAAAAGCTTCTGTAGTTTCTCATGGATAAAGAAGGGGGGAAAGCAGTTCTATTATAGAGTCCTGGTCCTGTAAATTCCCACCAAAAAGCAATAAACCCACATTGCCTCTAGATAAAAAAAAATATATGTGCTGAACCCTGACTGTTAGCACTGGATACTGTGTTTCTTTCTGCAGGCCAAATCGACATCTTTAAAACTTTTAATATGAAAAAACTTTATTAGTGACTTATGCTACCCTACTGAAAGCTGCGTCTGTGCTTGTCTCATTGTATTAGCCGTCTTTGCTCAGAATCTCAGCCGTGCTGTTCATGCTCAGCATAAACAGATTTGTTTCACACTGCACTCTCTCTGAGTGGGTCAGAGGATTGCCGGACAAGCTGTCTGTAAACATGAGGTTGGCAGAGGGAACAGGAACTCCCTATGGAGAGCATTTACATCATTGGGGGGATGAGATACAGTATTAAGACTAACAGATTTACAAGGGTTTTGAGTCTTTTTGATGTTGTTGATGTTCGGCTAATCAAATAAAGACTTTCTCTTGTGAAAAATGTTTGACATTGTAAAATTAAAAACAAGAAAGAATAAGTTTGAATCACCTCTGGGGAACACGGCCCACTTTTCATGTCTCTTCATTGCAGTAAAGTACACAGTATTATGACGTAAGGTCTTTTAATACCTAACACTCCTTGTATCTCTTTTGTGAAGTATAGTAATAACTCATAACAGTTTCTGATTAATGCTTTAATTCATATATCAGCATTTTGGCTACTTTCCAGTTTGTTGCAGTATCCTGTGAAGAGCACACCCTTTCCACAGAACCAGTAGTAGTAGAACATCTGGCTAACAGCTGTATCATAGAGAATGAGAAAGTAGGACAGAGGCTCATGAGATGTGCATCACTACGCCAGGTGCACCTTGCATTTAAATTGGAAAAAGGAAGTGGGATTGGAGGCCAATGATTCATTCACATAATTAAACTTCAACCACCAGTCTTATTTATACATCCTTCATCTTTCTGTATACTATCTTTCCTCGTTTGTTTTGTTTCTGTTTGTTGTGCATTAGTCATAACCTATTACTACATTACTTTTTGATGAAGAGAATCAATTTACCCTAGTTAAACACAGCACTGTTTTAACCATCCTTCTATTATCAGTTATGGTAATGACTCAAGTAAAAGCACTTATAACACAAGCAGTGACTTGCTCAAAGAAATAGTCCTCCGATTCATTCACATGATGCCACTAAACTATAGTCACGTTTTTTAAGTCAACATACACAAATATTAAAGTTACTTACAAAATACATAGTAAAAATTAAGATTATTTTATTCTATTTTATATTATTTTATTATATATATTATATTAAGGCGGAGGGCGGCTCTACGGCGTAGTGGATAGCATGGTCGCCTCACAACAAGAAGGTCCTGGGTTCAAATCGCGGGCCGGGGATCTTTGTGTGTGGCGTTTGCATGTTCTCCCAGCGCTTGCGTTAGTTTCCTCCTGGTACTCTGGTTTTGTCCCACAGTCCAAAAACATGCAGGAGTGAATGTGTGTGTGAGAATGGTTGTTTGTCTATGTGTTGCCCTGAGATGGACTGGTGACCCATCCAGGGTGTACACCCGCCTCTCGCCCTATGTTTGCTGGGATAGGTGCAGCAGACCACGTGACCCCGAATTCAGGAATAAGCGGGTAAGAAGATAAATGAATATTAAGATGGCACAGTGACGTAGTGGTTAGCCTGGTCGTCTCACAACAAGGTCCCGGATTTCCAGGCCAGAGTTTGCCTGTTCTCCCCATGTTTGTATGGATTTCCTCTGGGTACTTGGTTTCCTCTCACAGTTCAAAAGCATGTACATTTGGTTGATTAGTGATTCTAAATTGATCATAGGACTGTGTGTGTGTGTGTGTGTGTGTGTGTGTGTGTGTGTGTGTGTGTGTGTGTGTGTGTGTGTGTGTGTGTGT
>JAOTRA010000002.1:6731391-6743144 GCA_026260255.1 Pseudolaguvia tuberculata | reverse complement strand
TGTGTGTGTGTGTGTGTGTGTGTGTGTGTGTGTGTGTGTGTGTGTGTGTGTGTGTGTGTGTGTGTGTGTGTGCACTCTTCGGTTACGTTAGGGTATTTTGCATCATGAGAATGAAATGTATGCATTAGTGATAAAAAAAAGAAATCTACTGCTTTTCTAAAATAACTAATTACAAGCAAAAAATGGTTTGTTCTCTTGGCTTTGACAACATATAGGATTCCTTAAACGCCGAGCAGGATGTAGGCAGAGTTTTTGGCGTGTGAGTGGAAACAGAAGACACTGATGATGAATCCTGCCACTGTAGTGATACTTAACCTTAAATAATAGGAATAAAATATGATATAAGTTGTATTGTGGAAATTAATTACTCGAATGATTATTTTAATATTAACAGTAATTATTTTGTAGTATTTTTTCAATTCAGTGGCCACAAAAATTGATAAAAGGTTTTTGATTTGTCTCAGAGATTTGATCAGAGGTAATCAAACATCAAACTCTTATTTGTTCAGTATAATAACCAAAGGCACCCTTTAAACCCATTAATATTTCATTTATTCAATAAAAGATGCGCAAGAGACAGTTTTAACATTAGTTCTTCTTATGTACATTATTTTTGCATCATTAAAAAGAACAGAACTGCAATTGTTGGTTTAATGCCAAAATCTAAATTAAGCATTTATTCAGATATTCAAATGAAACGCTGACAATGAAATGTTAGTTGTGTGGCTTGTGTTTTCTATGTTCTTATAGAACGTTTGATATTAAGCTCAAACAATCATTCATTCATCTCCTAACCCACTTATTCCCTAATTTGGAGTCATGGGGGTCTGCTGAAGCCTATCCCATAAAACATATGGTGAAAAACAGAGATATACCAGTCCATCACAGGGCCAAATATAGACGGACAACCACACACTCACACACCTATGGGCAATTTAGAATTAGCTTGACTTTGACATATGTGGTGTACATCATCATAAGGCAGAGGGTTAGGATGAAAGGAGAGTTTTGTAGAAGACTCTTTTGTTAAATGACAAGCCATTACATCAGCTAGCAGGGTGACGTGTCTGGTAGCTATGATAACCTGAATGGCAAAAAGCAGCACAGTTACACCCTGGGCAGATCACCAGTCCATCACAGGGCCACACACACACACACACACTCACTCTATGTCTCAAGGTCTTGAGACTGTGGGAGGAAACTGGAGTACCCGCATTCAACATACAAACCTCTCATAGTAAGGCCCCTGAGAAAAATGCAAAATAGAAGTATCAGCACAGGGTTGTCTTAAACCGGTTTATTTTATCTTTAGGAAGATAATGAAGACTCGGAATTGTGCTAGGCTGGTACTGAGCTGAGACTTAACTGCTAAAGTTGGACTTGGATACTGAGCTACCAGACTCATTAATCTAGAAACTTCACATTAATATTATTATGCTCCAGTTAATACAAGATATTTCTTACAGAAATAACCAGTCAGTTAATACAGATGAGGTCTAGATTCAAGGATTGTATGAGATGAACGGTTGTAGACCATTGGTTATAGGCCTCAGCGCATTTCCAAGCATATTGTAGTGCAGTTTGTTTGCACTAAGAAAGTGATTCGATTGCATGATGCAAACAGGCTTCAGTTTTTCCATCTGCCAAACCGATCAGTACGTTTAGAACGGAAAAAAAAAAATCAGAACTGAAAGGCTGCAGAAATGTATTCTTCATATTTAAACTGATGAATAAACGGTAAAAATAGATCGCTGCAATAAGAAACAACTAAATACAGGATACTTGTTATCTGTGATATGATTATTTTTGTCATTTCTTCTGTAAACTTGAGCAAAATTGGATTTTCTCTCTTCTCCATTATCATATTTCTTACCGATCAATGGAAGCAGCAACGTTTTATTTTTATGCAAACAAATAGAACTGTTGAATAAAGGAATTTTTTGGGGAAGCTATAAATAGGGAATTATCTGTGGTGCACTAATTTCTGCATTGTTTTTGTTCATGGAAGAAACCTGCAAGCTTAAGTAAATGATGAAGTGTTGGCTTTTGCTATCTAAAAAGTGTCAAATTATTTCTGCTGATTAAAGGAGTTGAAGAAACACAATGTGGAAAGTTAAATGGTACATAATAGCCTTCTTATTTTTTTAATGGAATAGAGTATGTGCAAAATGTTCATTGATTTCAGTGGCAGTATTATTGGTTCTGACTTTATCTCGTTTAGAACACTCATCCCGTTCTCAAAATGATTTATAATTTAAATATTTTAACATATTAGCTTACTCAGAAATACTCATGATAGCTTACACATGATAACTAGAAACTAATATTTCTACCCTGGAGTTTTTTAGCAGTGTTCGTATTTGCATTTGATTCTGGTAGACAGTGTATTACTGAAATGTCTTTCAACAAGCGTTTTTTTTATTACTGCCACATCGTCATTTGTGGGTAAAAAGAAATAATGTAGCGAATCTATTTGGATGAGAGTTTATTTGGATGCACACATTAATGGAGAACACACAATACAGTCTGTAGGACACTCAGTACACTTTTCAGTAAAACCTTTTAGAAAACTAACCATAGAAACTATCAGAAAAGAAAACTTCCACTTCAGGAAATCAAGCTGTGCTGGGCCTTTGGGGTCACACCACAATATATGGTGCCCAGCTTATTTCTAAAAAGACACCTTAATTACCCCTGACACCTGCGTGATGGCATGTTGGAAGTTCCATAGAAAAGTGGGGTTTGCATTCAGAAACTGGGGTTCCAGTCAATTCCTAGAAATGCATCAAAACCAAAGGTTTTTCTTAAAAGGGCAATCGGCTCTAAAAATCAAGATCTCTCAGTAATGCCTTTCTGGCCTTAGATATATGGAGGGACTCTTGGTTCCTGGTGCAGGGAACATAGTACTCTTTCCTTCATAAACTAGCGAGCAGTCATGTGTGGCAACCACACCCAGGGACTGTGTGAAAATATTAGATCTGACAGAACTGAGAGTCCAACACGTACTAGTACACACAGACAATATTGTTTGTTAGTGTTAACTTATACCAACCAATAGGGGGTTTTCACCAGGTCATTTAGTGGTCTAATGGAAAATGGTGTTTATTTCTAATAGCAGGTTATTTCATATTTTAAATGACACAAAGGTTCTCCTCACCAACCGTTTAAAATATCCCTTACCTCTCAAAAGTGCTTTCAATTTATGCAGATTTTTGCTAGAAAGCAATGAAAAAAATAACAAAAAACTGTGTGTCTAACTGTGTGTATCCACATACTGCTGACAAAGAATACTGCAAGATTGCATTGATGCTCTAGTTCATGTCATCTTTTATTCCTGGCCTGGTGTAAATTGATCATTCTGTGTCTGATGCAAAATGGATCTTGGCTCTGTGCTATTAAGTCTCTTCCTCTCTGTTCAGTCTGTCATCAGTATCTCCTTCTGCGTTGTACCTAAGAGAACAAGTATCCCAAGTAAATCATATCATTTCCAAATGTTTTAACTAAACCACTAAATGATGTTGGTTAACTGTTGGTTTAGTTCGTAAATAGATTATTAAAATCTAAAATATTTGCCATAAGCATTCCATGTTAAATCCAAAGACACAAGTAGTTACAGTGTTTGTATGTAGTTAGAGCCGTAAGCGTTGTAACATAAGTTTCTTCTTTAAATGATTGAATAAATATAACAGTCGCAAACTCAGACGGTACATGCATGTGATCTATTGTAGTGATAAAAAGTTTGGATCATTTACTACCTTACATCTTTGAATCTTGTTCTTTTCTGGAGTAATTTCATTAATGTAGTTTAATTAAGCAGAATAAAATTAGAGTGTTACTGATATTAGCTTATTATTTCGAAAAATCTACTGCAAGGAAACATATATTTACTTCACTGCTTAGCTGGAAGATCAGTGATTCCAGCAAAATAACATTAGATTGATATGTACTTTTACAAAAGGTACTATGCGATTGTGGCCTCAGTTTAATTAAGAAAATATTGTTTAAAGAGAATCAGTGAAAGCAGTGAAATGGAAAATTATTAAATTAATATTACCCCATATTTTATGTATTTCCATTATTTAAATGTGGGAAATATTCTTGTGTTTGTTTTGCCATGGGCACAGTCGTCTCACAACAAGAAGGTCCTGGGTTTGAATCCCGTGTGCAGAGTTTACATGTTCTCCCTGCGCTTGCGTGGGTTTCCCCCGGGTACTCCGGTTTCCTCCCACAGTCCAAAAACATGCAGATTAGGTCGATTGGTGATTCTAAATTGTCTATAGGGGTGAAAGGTTGTTTGTCTATGTGTTGCCCTGAGATGGACTGGTGACCCATCCAGGGTGTACTCCTGCCTCTTGCCCTATGTGTGCTGGGATAAGCGCAGCAGACCCCCATGACCCTGAATTTAGGAATAACCGGGTAAGAAGGTGAATAAATGAATGTTTTGCCATTGCGCTATTTATACATCCTGATTTAGGGCCATATCTTTAAACACCTATTTATTTTTATTACAGATTAATTTCTGCTGTTGCCAGACAACAGGTTCCCAACTCTGCCAGCGGAGTAACCCCTATCTTGCTCATTTTAGCAACACGCCCACTTCACCTAATCAGCTAATTAACAGCCCTCACTAAAGTGTGTTAGGAGTAGGGAAAGACTAATATGTGCAAGCCAGGAGGTACTTCAGCATCAGGGAAGGGATCCTAAGCAAAAGACCAAAGAATTCAAAGACCATATTCATTTAATATTGAAACATACATATATCAACCTTATTAAATGCATCTGTAATAACCACAGAGACTGTGATTATATTATTTGATAAACATAAAGTCTGTAGAGTATATAATATATGGCCTGTGGAAAGTCTGTGGACACCTTACCACCGCATTCATAAGAGGTCTATATGCTGTGACATTAAGATTAGGAAACTAATAGGTATTTGATATTAAACAATACCATAAACCTCGATCTTTGTTCTATTTATAGATGTGCCTCGTTGATAAGAGGTCACAGGAATAGGGCTAGACTGCCTCCAGACGACACTAAGGGGCACTTGGAAACTGGAAAAAAAAACCTTTTGGTTTTCCTGTTTTTGACCACTCTAGTTTTAGATTACTTTATTTGGCTATTTAAAAGTGGAACCAGGGCCCAAGCCTTGGGCCTTGCTCAAGGGCCCACAGTGCTTGCTTGGTGGAGGTGGGAATCGAACCCCGGTCCTTCTGGT
The DNA here is from genome assembly GCA_026260255.1 of Pseudolaguvia tuberculata. Taxonomy (NCBI): domain Eukaryota; kingdom Metazoa; phylum Chordata; class Actinopteri; order Siluriformes; family Sisoridae; genus Pseudolaguvia; species Pseudolaguvia tuberculata. Next base: position 6,737,923 of record JAOTRA010000002.1, on the reverse strand, counting down.
CCAACACCTTAACCACTAGGCTACCACTTCCCACCCCCTTTAGGGTCCCTTTAGCAGAATTTTGTTTTGGGGGGGACCTCTGATTCTTCCAATATAACATATTATGGCTAATTCATCTGTGATTATTGACACACTTAAATGCTAACACACTTATTTTACAATTTCAATAAAATGTATCAAATAATGTATTGTTCACTTTATGTTGTTTGTGGACAAAAAATTTATGTTAAGTAGCACATGACCTGGTTAAACAAGCTTATGTCTTTATTATATGGCAGGTAGCCTGAATCCCATGTGGAATTTGAGGTGGTGCTGCTTCATGACCCTGTGGAGTTATTTTTAACAGAAGCTTTGACTGTGCCATGTAAGCAATTTTTTAACAGTACCTGCCATTAGTGCTTCACCTGCAGATAACCGACACTGCAAGTTATTGATCAGTACATCCTTCTCAATCTCAGAGAAACACCAGGGACAGATACAGTGTGATCAGTGTGGAAGGTTTGAAATATTCAAAGGGTTCTATTTGAGGTTTGGAATTATTTCCTCTTAATCCCTGTCCTTAAGCATGGGTTCTTTTTGTACAAAATAATGTTAAAATCAATGGGTACAATATGTCAAAGTCGGGTGCAATTTGTAACCATTTATAATCATTTGTGTGATCTGTAGGAGATGAAGGTTCAGACTCCAACATCGATACTCCAGCCAGTGAGATGAGCGGTGAAATCTCCGCCTATCAGACCTGTGCCAACGTGGCTCTGAAGGTCATAGGTGGCCTACTGGTGGTTCTCTGTGTGTCCTCGTCATGGGTGGGCACCACTCAGGTGGTTCAATGGACATTTAAGTCCTTTTCCTGCCCTTTCTTCATCTCCTGGTTTAGCACCAATTGGAACATCCTCTTCTTTCCTCTTTACTACTCTGGTCATGTGGCCATTACAAAGGAAAAACAGACTCCCATTCAAAAATTCAGGTGAGATTACATTACATTTACAGTAATTGGCAGGCACTCTTATCCAGACCGACTTACATCTATCTCTTTTTTATACAACTGAGCAATCTGTGCAATGCAAATCAATTTATATTTTGATGTGTTGTTTGTTATTCTGTCTCTCACTGTTAAGATAAACCAACCAATAAAATGATACACTGATTATTTTCTTTAACAGTGGGCAAATGTAAATAAAATATGTTTTACCCCCACTATATACAGTAGTTATTTGTTTTAATAATATTGTAGTGAGAGTAACAAACGTGTCGTCAAGAAGTGAAAATAAAAAAAAAATGGTTTGGGGGTATTTGGACTTAAAAAAAACATTTGTTTTTTTGTAGAGAGTGCAGTCGGTTGTTTGGGGAAGAAGGCATGACACTGAGGCTCTTTTTAAAGAGAACAGCCCCTTTCTCCATCTTGTGGACATTGACTAACTATCTGTATGTGTTGGCTTTGAGGAAACTTACAGCCACAGACGTTTCAGCCCTGTACTGCTGCCACAAGGCTTTTGTCTTCCTTTTATCCTGGATCGTCCTCAAAGACCGCTTCATGGGTGTGCGGGTCTGTATCCAAAACTCACCTTTTGTATGACATTAAAGAATGTGTGGAGATAAAGTAGCTCTAAACAGTATCTCATAAAAAAACAAATCAATGACCAATGTTAAAATCTATGTGTCTGAATAAAAGGAATTTCTAATTATAAGAGAAACAGTCTGGATTGATTAAAAGTCAAATTAGTCACGTTTACCATGAAAACAGCCAATTGACTGACCCTGTCATGTTTAATAACAACTAACATTTTCAAAAATTGTTTTAGTCAACCAAATAAGTGCATCTGAATTTATAAAGTATTCATTCATTCATTCATTCATTCATTCATTCGTTTATTCATTCATCTTCTTACCCGCTTATTCCCTAATTCCGGGTCACGCTGGAGCCTATGTCTGAGTATAATCTATTTTATAGCATAAAGATTCAGCAGTTATATTAATTGCAGTCAAATTCAGGTTTGTAAAAGGTTTATTGGGATATATAAGCTGCCACTAATTCTATAAGCTTCTGATATGAGAATCTGTATCATAAACCTGAACTTTGGTAGCTCAGAAACAGACACTCTAACTTGCTGTCGCTTACAGCAATCACAAGTCAAAACAAAGATTTAAATGTACATTGTGCATAAATGTAAGGACTATGCCTTTGTAGGACCGCCTGCAGAGGGAGTTCTTGCAAGAATTCTAGGAATCTACTTGCGTGGGTTTCCTCCGAGTACTCCGGTTTCCTCCCACAGTCCAAAAACATGCAGATTAGGTGGATTGGTGATTCTAAATTGTCCATAGGAGTGAATGTGTGTGTAAATAGTTGTTTGTCTATGTGTTGCCCTGAGATGGACTGGCGACCCGTCCAGGGTACACCCCTGGGATAGCAGCCCCCCGTGACTAAGCGGGTAAGAAGATTAATGAATGACTAAATACATATGTACATGATTGCGGAATCATCTGTGTTCTAATACAGCAGGCTTCAGTTCAGTCATATACAATTTGATTGTAAGCTTGTTTACAGTTAGAGTTTTGCTAGCTGGGCTCAGCAGAGTCAAGGAATTGGTTAGACATGTATCTACAGCAATATGAAATAATAATTTAATAGATAATAATAACACTTTAATAATGTTTGATAACATTTTACCATTTTTTTAGATATATCTTTATTTTATTAAATGAATTGTCTTGATCATGAATGCTTTAACGTATTTCAGATGCCATGCCAGTTAATATTGTAATCCTTCCTCATATATTTTTAATCCTTAGATTGTAGCTGCTATTATGGCCATCACAGGAATTGTCATGATGGCCTATGCTGATGGCTTCCATGGAGACTCTATCATAGGTGTAGCTCTAGCTGTGGGCTCAGCCTCTACCTCGGCACTTTACAAGGTTAGTGTTAGCATTAATGCTCTTTCAATTGTTCATGCTAAATTATTTTGCTGAATATAATTAGATTTTATATTGTACAGTTAGTGCTTTATTGATTCTTTACCTCAGGTTCTGTTTAAGATGTTTCTGGGCAGTGCCAACCTGGGGGAGGTCGCCCATTTCTTCTCCACCATGGGCTTCTTCAACCTAATCTTTATCTCCTTGGTGCCTGTCATCCTCTACTTTACCAGAGTGGAGCACTGGGGCTCCCTGTCCTCTCTACAGTGGGGTTACCTCTGTGGTGTAGCCGGTCTATGGCTGGGTGAGCAGATTTTTTAAACATATTGTTAAATGCAAAAGTTTGTACCCCCATTCAATTATGATTTACATTGAAAAGAAAAAAATATTTACAAATGATTTATTTACTAAATAACTAAATACACGTGAACATATATAATATAATAATTGGGCAATAAATGTATATAGCAACATGACAAAAATTTCATATTGTTAATCAAGTACCAGTGATGAAAAAATAAATATAAATAAATATATGGTGTTCCTGGGAATCGAACCCCAGTCTTTCAGGTATTAGTCCAACACCTTAACCACTAAGCCACCACTTTTTCAATTACTGAATTATTATAAATTATAAATTATTATAAATGATAAAATTAATATAATTTTATATCATTATAAAATTAGAAAGAACCCCATGCCCATAGAGCAGGGTGTCTGCAAAGTGCAATCGAGTTGCATTTAGCCTTGTGGAACTCGGAGCTCTGCATCAGTTCGTTCGCCTGCGGTCACAAAAGTCGTACTAAAACATTTTGACAGATTTTTGATCACTTTGTACCACATAAAATCGGTTTGAGGTCAGTAAGCACCACTAAAATAAATAAATAAGGTGCAATGTCCATTTTTGAGAAAATGAAAGGATTTTAAGTGCGCCTTATAGTCTGAAAAAATTTAGTTTTAAAAATGTTTAGGTTGTAAATGTAGGTCAGCTGCCCACCACTGGATTTCTTAGGTCTTCTTTGTCGCATCTTCCTCCAAATGTTTCCTATGGTTGAAAGATCTGGACTGCAGGTTGGCCATTTCAGTACCCGAATCCTTTTCCTATGCAGCCATGATGCTGTAATTGATGCAGTATGTGGTCTGGGCATTGTCATGTTGGAAAATGCAAGGTATTCCCTGAAAGAGACGACGTCTGCATGGGAATGTATGTTGTTCAAGAAAAGGGGAAAGCCGCGGATCCAGAGCCGCAAGTGGCTCTTTCATCCCTCTGCTGCGGCTCCCTGTAGATTTGAAAAATAAATAAATATTTAATTTAAATGTATCGTTGTACGGTTTAGAGACAGTGGCGTTGTCAAAAAGACAGGTGGCAGAGTTGAAGATGCTGAGATTTTCATTGGGTGTGAACGAGGATGGACAGGGTTAGAAATATTTTTCTACATGCGAGGGACGGCGCATGTAGGATGTTTTGGAGACAAGGTGAGAGAAGCTAGGTTAAGATGATTTGGACATGTGCAGAGGAGGGACATGCAGTATATTGGTAGAAGAATGCTGACGATGAAGGTGCCGGGCAGGAGGAAAAGAGGAAGACCAAAGAGGAGGTTTATGGATGTGGTGAAGGAAGATATGCAGGTAGTTATGGTGAAATAGGCAGATGTAGCAGACAGGGTAGTGTGGAGAAGAGTGATCCGCTGTGGCGACCCCTAACGGGAGCAGCCGAAAGAAGAAGAAGAAGAAGAAGAAGAAGAAGAAGAAGTTTAAAAAATATAATTTTACGTTTTAAGATTATGACATTAAAATAAACCGTGTTTAATCTTTTGTCCCTTAAAATATGCGTCATAACTGTGAAAACCAGAGGCGCGAAATTGAAAATTCCATTTAATTCAGATAAAGTTTTTCAACCAAACATGGATAAATGCAAGAAAATAAATGTTTCTGAAGAAAACAGAACATTTAATGAGATTCGTTTGTTTTTACTGCTGACGAGAGTCCCGGTATGCTTAAAATGTGGTGAAAAATTCACGAACAACAAAAAGTCAAATGTTGCTAGACGCGATTAAATGATGACGACACACCGAAGCAGATGCCACTTTTGATTTGCTGCAGCCGGCAAATTAAAAATTTTAATGTGATGAAGACGAAGAGGAATTAGACATGAACATTTAATTTGAAAGTACCCTTCAACCCAGCATCTTTTTGTTAAGGTTCAAAATGTTTGTTTGCCTGCAGAAATAAAATTTAGTTTTCTCTGTAACAGTTCGTTGATTTCATAAATGCAACACACTACAGTTTTTTTTATAGTTTCCATAACTATATATGCAGTGCCTTCATTTTAGACATCAAAAGTTTTTTTTCTGTGGGAAATGGGTTCAAATGTCTCTTTGAGTGTATAAGGTTGCTGACCACTGTTTCAGCATTGATGGTGCCTTTCCAAATGTGTAAGTTGCCCATACCATCAGAGATGCAGGCTTTTGAACTGAGAGCTGATAACAACTTAAGACGTTCTTGTCCTCATTAGTCTGCCAATTTCCCAAAAAGAACTTTTTATTTGTCTGACTCCAGAACAGTCACTTTGCCATTTTAAATGAGCTTGTCCTAGTGGAAATGCCTGCACATCTGGATCATGGTTAGATATGGCTTCACCTTCGACCTATAGAGTTTTAGTCCTAATTCCTGTTGTACTACAGGAGTCTGACAGTTTGTCTGGACAGGTAGGGATATGATTTGATTTTGGTGTTTTGGTAGTAACACACAGCTTATGTACATTGTTTTTAGAACTGTTACTAACTACACTATACAGTTTCTCAATGGCGATTGAGACAGAATGCATTGTATTGTAGAAATTGTGTTTATGGTTGCCTAGTCTATGCACATTTATGCATTCTGAAGGTTGTGGGTTGGGGTGGTGCAGGTGGGATGTGCATTCAGTATTATGAATACCCTGAGTGGCTAAAAACTAAATTTTTTTGCAAAGCTATGACCTCAACCGTCCCACTATTAATAATCTAACTTACTTAAACATGTCTGCACTGAGCTGTAACTAAAGTCTTAGGACACATCTGTTTTTAAAAGCATGAACAAATTGAGGGGCACATTATCCCTGACCCAGATATTGAATTTGCTGAGGATGAAATAAAGCACTGTAGTAAAGTTTCCAGAGTGCTCAAAATGCTTTGGATGGAAGAATTTTGGGGCTTTATAACATCAAATTTCACTCTTGAGTAGCATTTCATCACCTCAGCTATCTGATATGTGCTGTGTCAGCAGCGTAGGCCTGATAGTAAGAGATCCATTTGTTTACTGTCTTTTTTAAAAACTGAAGGGAACACCGAATCTCAGAGGAGCAGGCAGAATCGATTACTTTTTCCACACATTTAGTGATTCCACTAAAAGACAGTGTTATAAATTATTGCTGTTTCTTTTTCTTATGTTTTCTTCTGTGTGTTTGCTCTGTTACAGTATTCAACATCCTGGTAAATGTGGGTGTGGTTCTCACCTACCCTATACTCATATCAATCGGGACTTTACTCAGCGTTCCAGGGAATGCAGGTGTGTGTGTGTGTGTGTGTGTGTGTGTGTGTGTGTGTGTGTGTGTGTGTGTGTGTGTGTGTGTGTGTGTGTG